>JALPQI010015511.1:0-24286 GCA_025490895.1 Thaumatotibia leucotreta
TGCACTTTAATTATGTGTAATAAGAACGTCGTAATCGTAACATAATCGTAATATGTATAAGAGGATTCTTCCGATACATATTTTGCACTTGACTGTACCTACCTTCAACATGTAAATTAAAAATAATAATATTGGATTATCCGTGTTGTTCTACTCGATGGGTTCGGGTATATTTCAAATATAATTGAATAATTCATTTCTATTCCATTTTTGTATAAATAAATTCAATTTGCCTCGCAGCCAAAAGATTTGTTTCATTACACGAGTAAAAAATATCAATGGTTTTAAAAGAAACAAAGCCAATATTTATTTATACTTACAGATTACTGAAAAATACTTACACACTTAGGTAAGGCCGTAAATCGTTAGTTAAATATATGTTTATATACCGGGTGATAAATCCATTGGGCAGAAATATAAAATTATAACATATTGAGAAATTTATTAACGAGTAGGAGCAACGGCGTCGCTTTTAGTAGCTAGAAATGAACGCATGAATTTTATACCTAACAAACTTTCAATTTGTTTTAGAATCAAACCTGGATCTGTTGCTAAAAGGAATTTGAATTTTTTTAATTATTGATTTTATTTGATGCGTATAAAATATATTCATGACAAATATATTTATTATTCTTCTCTCCATTTTACCTCCTATTACAAATACGAGGTGAAGTTCTTTCACAACCGGGCCTGAAACCACGAACACCGAAGTTCGTAAATTTGGGAGATTTGTCCCTGTCACTCCAATTGCTTCGTCATTAGAGTGACTGATAAAAATCCCCGTTTGCGAACTTCGGGGTTCGCGGTAGCAAACTTAGGAACTATTTCAACTATTTCTGAAAGCAACTTCTTTCCAGGCCGCCCTCAACCGACGCTGACCTGGCTCATCAACAACACGCCAGTTGAAGACCACACACTCCTCAAGAACGACGGGAAGGTCATAGTGTCCAGGATCACCGTCGGCGGCGCTGAAAGGGGCTGGCTGAATAACACTGTTCGTTGCCAAGCTGCGAACACACCACTTCTTAGTCCTCATGAGAGAGCTGCCAGGGTAGAGATGCATTGTAAGTATTGGATGCTTTCCCTGGTTGATGTAAAATTGTCTGTGTCATTAAGAGATTGAGAGGGGCTGGCTGAATAACACTGTTCGTTGCCAAGCGGCGAACACACCACTTCTAAGTCCTCATGAGAGAGCTGCCGGAGTAGAGATGCATTGTAAGTATCAGATGCTTTCCCTGGCTGATGTGAAATAGTCCGTGTCATTAGGAGACTGAGAGAGGCTGGCTAAATAACACTGTTCGTCTCAAAGCCGCGAATATACCACTTCTTAGTCCTCATGAGAGAGCGGCTAGAGTGGAAATGCATTGTAAGTATTAGGTAGTGATGCTTTCCCTGGTTGATGTGAAATTCCTCGTGTCATTAGGAGAGAATTGAGAGGGGCTGGCTAAATAACACTGTTCGTTGCAAAGCGGTGAACTTCTAAGTCCTCATGAGAGAGCTGCCAGTAGAGATGCTTTGTAAGTATTAGATGCATTCCCGTGTAATGTAAAATTGCCCGTGTAAATATGAGGAATTGAGAAAGGCTGGCTGAATAACACTGTTCGTTGCCAAGCGGCGAACACACAATTTCTTATTCTTCATGAGAGAGCGACTAGAGTGGAGATGCATTGTAAGTATCATATGCTTTCCCTGGCTGATGTGAAATTGTCCGTGTCATTAGGAGATTGAGAAGGGCTGGCAGAATAACACTGTTCGTTGCCAAGCGGCGAACACACCACTTCTCAGTCCTCATGAGAGAGCTGCCAGGGTAGAGATGCATGGTAATTTAATTATTAGATGCTTTCCCTCGTTGTTTGTCAAATTCTCCGTGTTATTAGGAGGATTGAGAAAGGCTGGCTGAATAACACTGTTCGTTGCCAAGCGGCGAACACACAACTTCTTAGTCTTCATGAGAGAGCTGCCAGGGTAGAGATGCATTGGTAATTTAATTATTAGATGCTTTTCCCCTCGTTGTTGTCAAATTCTCCGTGTTATTAGGAGGGATTGAGAAAGGCTGGCTGAATAACACTGTTCGTTGCCAAGCGGCGAACACACAACTTCTTAGTCTTCATGAGAGAGCGACTAGAGTGGAGACTGGAGATGCATTGTAAGTATTAGATGCGTTCCCGTGTAATGTAAAATTGCCCGTGTCATTAGGAGATTGAGAAGGGCTGGCAGAATAACACTGTTCGTTGCCAAGCGGCGAACACACCACTTCTCAGTCCTCATGAGAGAGCTGCCAGGGTAGAGATGCATGGTAATTTAATTATTAGATGCTTTCCCTCGTTGTTGTCAAATTCTCCGTGTTATTAGGAGGGATTGAGAAAGGCTGGCTGAATAACACTGTTCGTTGCCAAGCGGCGAACACACAACTTCTTAGTCTTCATGAGAGAGCTGCCAGGGTAGAGATGCATGGTAATTTATTTATTAGATGCTTTCCCTCGTTGTTGTCAAATTCTCCGTGTTATTAGGAGGGATTGAGAAAGGCTGGCTGAATAACACTGTTCGTTGCCAAGCGGCGAACACACAACTTCTTAGTCTTCATGAGAGAGCGACTAGAGTGGAGACTGGAGATGCATTGTAAGTATTAGATGCGTTCCCGTGTAATGTAAAATTGCCCGTGTCATTAGGAGGGAACTAAGAGGGGCTGGCTAAATAGTATTAGCTAGTGTGTTTGTAACGAGATCCGGGGCATTCTAGTTGTTGGTGGAATTGAAGACATGAGTGGAAGAACATGTTATGTAAGAAAAACATAATTTCGAGTAAACTGCAACTATAGTACATTACTACCGAGGCCGCGAAGTGACTGGTTGCCGGCCGAATATATGTAGACTAGGATATTATTAGGATTAGGATAGTATTCGGACGGCAACCCGTCACTTCATGGCCGAGGTATGTATAATGCTTTTCTCAAACATGCAATGAAATGAAACAAAAAAAAAATTTCATTCTAAGAAATTATAAGTCAACTACATAATTAAGTCTTTGAAACACAACAAAAGTCAAATACTTTTTTTTATATTTTTAGTCCTTGTGGACAGGCAAAAGTACTAAGCTATACTGCCTTAAAAATGAAATACGACACCGACGCCTCATTTTTTTAAAGTTTGACATGTTTGAAAGGTGCAAATTTTTACTTTTAAAAAGCGATATTAGACGATGCGGTCTGTTGGGTCCAATTAATCGCATATGGTGATCTATCTGGTTATAATACTGCTTTTTAAACATTATTTTGAGTAGTTATTGTACATATTTTAAATTATATAATTTAAATACCTAATTATAACTGCAACAATTAGTCAATATTTTTTTTATACTAATATTACTTACAGATAATTATTGGCTAAAAGCCAAGATGCCAGGTCACAACCCTATGTCAAATGAAAATTAAAAAAGAGGCACTTGCCGGCCTAGGCCGGCAACGAGGTACTTCCCGGCCGCTTTTTAGGCACGTAACTACAACATTTCATTGCATGTTTGAGAAAAAGATTTTTCCGCTGTAAAAAAGCAACATGATGGTTAGGAGTTTCAACGTTTTACGAAAACGTTTGTTGGTGAACATACATACATTCTATTGATTACAAAATAAATTTCAAAAAAATCGTTGAACATGTTAAATAACTAAAACTGTGTACATAACATATTCATTCACGGTAAATTCGTTGAAAAAGAATGGTAGCTTAATGGATGAAAGTGTTATTACCAAATACTTGCGGATTATGAATATAATTATTTTGAAAACATTTATATTTAGTTTATTTTATAAATAAATATTATTTTAGTCCAGCAACACAGAAATAGACGGGGCTTACGGTTTTAACTATGCATTCTAGGCATCAAAATAAACAAAAAATATTTTGAGACCTAATGTCAAAATCCACAAAAAAAATTGAATACTTTTAAATATTTCCAATACTTTTTATCATAACAACAATTTGTTAATATAAACTTTTTAAAGGATTTTTTTAGGGGCAGGTTTTTTCGTCAAGTCTATTCTTATTTTTTGATTGTCAGGCAAAAGGTGTGGTAATATTAGAACACACTGAGGTAGCATTGTAATTAAAAAGAAGAAAAACTTATTTCGGAAAAAGATTAATCATCTCTGGAACCAAGCCAAATCCAGGAAATATTATACATCATGAAATACTCTAAATATGCTCAGAAATAATATAATATTTATAATTTAATCGTCCTATGCTCTTATACGTATTTTCAAGTAAAGTTCCGCACGGAAAACACAAACATTATTAGCTACCAATCTTCACGCCACATCGGCGTAGTCATTTAGGGGCGTCATTTGCGTAAACAGCAGATTTGGACGCAGATACTCGTACAATGGGACCGATGGGCTGGAATACTCAACACGTGTAATAGTGATGTATATTAAAACAAATTAATATTATAAGGCTTGTTCACGAAATAAAGTAGCCATTGCTGTATAATACTTTTTTTTATATGAGACCATACCTTTGTATTATTACAAAGAAGGGCTCTTTGCCTATCTTCTCAGGCGCTGTGGTTGATATTTATATCAATTTATACCTAGTTATGGACTTTTATTTAAACTTCTGGATTTAAGTAGTGTTTCTTCTTATTTTACCACTTTGGGTCATTTAGTTTCCCAATGGGTCTTAACTGAATTACAATGCCGATACTATAATAAACTGTGAATCTCGTGTCTACAATTTTTATTAACTATTTCAAGTCTTAACATTGTTGAAATCGTCTCGGAAGTTCGCACTGTTTTGGGATTGAACTTCTGCATTAATCATTATCTGAAGTTATTTTCAATTTGACGACTTTTCAGCGAATGCTTTTGGATATTGGATTGTTAAACATAAAACAGAAGAATTAATTTACAGTCCCATGGCTGTTAGAACTACATGGTATTGTTGTGTAACAGTAGAGGCTGATTTTACGATGGCTACTTTATTTCATGAACAAGCTTTAAGATGTCATTGACAGGAGTATTAGTCGCGAAATCTAAAAAATAGAGTGGAGATGGAGATAGAATGAGCATTCGCTCGTTTGGTGTGAATCCAAAGAATACAGTCATTTGTCACAGCCCCAACTCTTCCTGCAGTCCAAGATTGATGTTGGGCAGCAGCGTCATCGTAGTGGACACATTACTGCGAACAACAAATCCGCTTGCCCAGTGTGGCGATTACGGGCATTTACCTCCTAATGCATCTATACGCATAGTTAATAGAAGAGGCCTACGTCCAGCAGTGGGCTGGGATAGGCTGATGATGTATGTAATATTTTAAATTATAAGATTTCATTCGCTCCTCGGAGAATCTACCTACTACGAGTTGTTTGGAGGTTCGACCATTTTGAGGAACAACATACGTTTGTTTGCTTCGTGTGTCCCATTACCAAAAATGTGGAATCGTGAAATAATTTTACTAGAAGAAACCTGCATTCATTCGAATTGATATTTTTTATTTATTTATGTTATTTCCGTTTGTAAAGTTACTTATTTCCAAAGCAGCATTGTTTCTTCTAGTAAGATTATTTCACCGATTCCACATTTTTGGTAATGGGACGCACATCACTACACACGAAGCAAACAGACGTGCGTCATTCCTCCAAATGGTCGAACCTCCATACAAAATATACGTCGCTTAAGCCCTTTTGTAAATGCCTATTTGCCCCCGAAGAGACTTAATGACCGTGCAAAATGTATGGCACATAATCCCTTCTGTTCGGGGTAGTTTTCGCGATATACGGGAGTTTTAAATCTCTTAAGTGGCCTCGAGATGGCGGGAATTTATGGCGCTTTCAGGTATAACGATTTAAACCTTCTGGAATGGGTTTAAAGTTTCCCGGGTGACATTTGTTTGGTTGAGGTGTTCTATTTAAAAGTTACATTATCTGTCTGACTCGTGTACGTAGATTTTTATCTTTGACTTATGTAGGAAGATAGGAATTCTGAGAAAACAAGGTTTCTAGCTGAAGGTGGCCTCGAAGCCTCTCTGTAGAAGCCTGCAGAAAAAAATATCCACGTTTTCCCCTTTCCATCTTATCTTATCAATATTTGTATCAGTCAGAGAACTAACGATACGTATCGGCTTGCAGAAGTTAGGAGACGAGAGGTTTATGAATAAGGGGGTAGGTAAATCGGAATATTTAGGCAGTGGGATTCTAGATTTCGGGCTTATTTTAATTTCCTTGCATTCTCCCAGCACCTCATTGTACCATGAAAGGTACGTTTCCTTTTTTGTAATTTTACCGAGAAATTTGACCCTACTGAGTTCGGGTAGCCAACGGGTGTTCATCAGCCGTGAAAAGCGAAGAACGTATATTACCTGTGAAAAACGTGATGGATTTATTTTGTGTATGACATCTTAATTTGGAATTTAGTATACGATCTACTATTTTGATTCAGGCAGTCTTAACGTTAAGTAGTAATCGTAGTATTCCGTCGAGTCAATATTATTTTGTTTAAGACAAACATTCTTGTTGGAAACAACGTCGCAACGTACAATCGTGCTATATTTATAGCGCTCTCAGAATAACGACTTAACTCGATTTGTGCAGCCATATTTTAAAGCTGCAAGCGGCACAAGCATAGCGTAACAGATGGGTAATATATGTACCTAATGTGCAGTCAGGGGTGTAAATATTTATACAATTTAAGGCCTTATTCTCCAGACATAAGTAAAAAAGTGTATACTTATTTGTGCCCTTGACACTACCCATCTACCGACTGGAGTCCGGCTGAGACGGAACGTATTTTAAACTATCTTGTACAGGGTAACTCTTCCCGTGAGTGTCGTAAGAGTGTGCTTAGGGATGGAAGTGTCACTGACCATTTATTTATCGAAGTGTAATTGGGGGCACGCTGAGCCGGTAACTCGGAGGAGGCGGGTTCGAATCCCGTGACAAACAGAGTCTTTTGCAGTTAATTTTAAATGGTAACCACATCTGTTACCACATTGTGGTATTATCGAAGATTGATGATGGGCAGCAGCATCATCGTAGTGGATACGACACACTGCAAATACCAACCCGCTTGCCCAGCGTGGCGATTATGGGCATTTACCTCCTAATGCATCCATACGCATAGGCTACGGAAAGGCCGTTGTCCAGCAGTCAAAAACAAAATAAGGTGTACACAAAAATGTTCAAAAATATGTCCCAGTGTACTCTAATTCTGTGTAATAAGAACGTCGAAATATATTTATGAGCGGATTCTTTCGATACTTATTTTTGCACTTGACTGTAAGGTGATGATATGTCATGAGAATGATGATACAGGATGGTTCTGTGATAAATGCAAGAAAGAAATAAAAATTTTCAGTAAATTATTGTTTATTTTTAAACGAATGCACATTGCGATAGTTAGACACTCATCAACATATCAGCCGAAAGACTTGCACAGCTGAACATGCCTATGTTCCCCCAAAGATTGCCACAATGACCGATCCTGCGCCACTCGCATCTAGCGCACTCCTGCTACCTTCACCAGGTCATCAGTCCACCTTGGGGCGGCCTACCCACGATGCGCCTTCCGGTACGTGGCTGCCACTCGAGAACCGTTCCGCCCCATGTTAGGTTAGATACTACAATTTAAACAGTCATTAAATTATGATGCCGCGATCGTGTGGTGATGGCAGTAAGAATACATTTGTCACCATCCCAACTCTTCCCGTGGGTGTCGTAGGAGTTGACTAAGGGACTAAAGTGTTACTGATCATACACATGACCCGGGTATGTCTGAAAACTACGACCAATACCACCATGGGATGGGCAGCAGAATCCCTAAAGTGTGGTGGAGACACTGCGATCGCCAACCCGCATGCCAAGCGTGGCGATTATGGCAAAACCCCCCAAAATGGAAACACAAAGAAGGGCGCGGCCCCGAGGTTCCGGCGACCCCCGGGGCCCTGGTTATGGTAGCGGCCAGGTTGCTAGCGGGGTCAGGGGTGCTAAGAATCTAGGACCGGACATTGTGGCAATCTTTGGGGGAGGCCTATGTTCAGCAGTGGACGTCTTTCGGCTGATATGATGAAATTATGATGCAGTTCCGATCTTGAATTGAATTTTTAGTTACATTGAGAGTGTTCAAAGAGTTATTCGATTCTAACGTCGTTCATGGATTCTTGGACTAGGTGCCTTTAGTCTTCTCTTTTACTATTTAATTCTTCATTAAAAAAAGAACCGGGACTTTAATCCATGTCAACTCGATATTAGCAATTAAAACGTCACTCACTTCATTTTGATATCAAATATATTATGATTTGTCGAGTCTCTGTGTGTTTACTAATTTGCGTACCTTACATAGGGGTAAAATACACCATATAATATACTTCAACATTCTTAACTTTGCGTAAGTAAAAGATACCATATAATGTACTTCAACATTCTTGTATTGTGAATAAAATGGAGGTATTTTTTCTAATAAAGAGCGAACTTATTTCTTTGAGTATTCAGGGTTGTCCCTAATACCAAGTTTTTCTGTAGATACTTGAAAGAACAAAGAAAAATAACCCAGCCCCGACCCTTTGATTGTACACGTAATAAAATTACATGTTTCCCAGGAAGATACACGTGCGCTTTTTAAATTATATACCTTCAAGATAACCTCCTTCTAACTTGAAATAGTACGTTACTGTCAGGGCATCGGAAATAGTATTTTATACTATCGTGTTACAATAGAGAGCTTTTCAGTCGAGCACCGTGTTTAGGCCACGAATTTTCCTGTGTGGCCTAAGTAAGGTAGATTCAAACGCTTGATTATAACACTATTGTATACTATAACTATTTTTTTTAAATAAGTAATCAAATCTAAATAATGAAATAAATACGCCGAAACGAAGTATAGATCTTGAGGTGGCCGGTCGTGATGATGTCTTTTTTGCTGGCACGCGAATAGTCAAATTCATTATAGTTGCCTACAGCGTTTTATAATGGCCTCGTTATAGTATAGTAGCGAACTTGGTGTAAATGTAGGCATATGATTATGATTTTGTGTATGTAATTTTAATTAAATTTCATTACAGTCGGCGTGTACAAAAACCTATTTTGCAGGTTGAATATTAGTTTGGACCTCGACAAAAAATGGAAGCTTATGCTGCTTATGCAATATTTTTGTCGCAAAATCGAGATTATTTAATTGATTCAGATAGGTATTTTTTATTAAGGACATGAAACGCATTCGCAACCTAAACTATTCAACCCGAACTAATTTATCTGGCGCAAATTATCTCGCCCAACCAGTCTAGATTAATTATGTCAGTCTAGCCATTTATCAGGGCACTCTAGGCTTTATTTCTGTTAAGTAGGCATATCAGTTAATAGATTATTTAGGTGGGATTACCTCTTCGACTATAATTATTTTGTAATTTAACTTTTGATTGGCATTAACCGTAGAATATTCTGAGCTCTTATTTAAGCCTTTGAGGCTTCACGTTTTGATTTATATTTGAACAGATTATTTAGTAATGTTGAAATGGAATTAAAGTTACTTTTAGGGTTTGTTCAACATCCCCTAATTAAATTTATCTGTCAGATAAATGTTAGCTGTCTAAAGTTGATAAAGACATTAGTATAAGGTTTCTACCTACTTTACTTTTTTAACCGACTTCAAAAAGGAGGAGGTTTACAATTCGTCGAAATCTTTTTTTTTTTTATTTTCGACTAAAAATAAATAAATAATAAATTAATAAATATCTTGGGACATCTTACACAAATCAACCTAGTCCCACGGTGAGCTCAATTAAGGCTTGTCGGTACCAGGCGACGATATATATAATAGATAAATACGTATAGATACTTAGATAAATACACAGCCATGACCAAGGAACAAACATTTGTGATAAATAAATACACAAAGAATGCCCTCGCCGGGATTCGAACCCGGAATCTCCAGCTTCGTAGGCAGGGTCACTACCAACTAGGCTACAGAGGCTGACCAGGTAAGGCTATACAAAGAATGTGTGTAAATAGTTTAAATTAATAGGGGATTTTTGCAAAGACTTGTATATCAGTAGATCATTATTTCGTTAGATCTTCTAGTCTAGCATTAAATCCTCCATCCTGAAGAATTGTTTCTCATCAGCAAGACATGAGAATCATGTACCTACTAAACTTAAAAATATTTTTCGAAATGCTTTGCCATTTGTTCTTGCTTACGATTCTTAGGGTGCGGCTCCACTGACGCGGAGCGTAGCGGAGCTGTGCAAAATTGACCAATTACATTCTTCAAATTCAAAATTCGAAACACTGATGCGGTCTCATTGGCCGAGCTCTGGTCCGCTCTGCGTCAGTGGTGCCGCACCCTTAAGATTAAGAAGAGCTTCCACGTGGTTGACAATGAAGATCACTGTCAGTTTCCTATACCATGAAAATGTAGGTGTCAGTGCACTGATCAAAAGAGAATAATGTCGAAAGTTGTGGAAGATTAAAGATGTAATGTGATTAACTAATTAAGTCCCGAAGAATATGGTTTTGAACTTATTGTGAAAACACAAATCAAATAATTTATTAACTAAATGTTTTGATTTGTGTTTTTATTTTTTTCCCAGTAATCATACTACTTAATACTATATAAATATTGGATGTCATATACCAAATAAAAAACGACCAAGACCACCAACGTCAGAGCCATCAGCCGGCAGGCATCAGCCGCGAAAGCTGAGCAAGTGGGTTCGATTCCCACCTCGGACTTTGCTGATCTTACTCGGTTTTTCTTTGGTATATGACATCCAATATTTATAATCACTTAATATGGCTTAATATGGTTTTAGTTATGTATAGTTCTGTTTAGTCTATCGTCGTTGAGATTGCCAATTCCGTTATGTGCACGATTTCAGGAACTGAAAAATCAATCCAAATGACATATGTTTACAGTCTTCTTTTGTCAAATTTGAAATTTACACATAACGGAATTGGCAATCTCAACGACGCTATCTGAGTCCAGTGCTCATCGTCAATCAGACTCTTTAATCCAATAGTCGACTCTTACGACACCCAGATGAAGAGGTGGTGACAAATGTATTTTTTATTGCTGCATCATACCCATGGGAAGAGTTGAAATGGTGAAAATGTATTGATATTACCGTTACGCGGCGAATGTACAGTACAAGCTTTATCATCACACCCTGTTCGGTAAGTGCGCCAATGCGCGCAGGCGATGCATCCCGTAGGTGTGTCATTATGCCCATGGGCAATCATGGATTTTCATATAACATTACGCTATAGTAGTAATTTCTGTTATAAAAATGATAAATTGAAAAACCAGGGCAGCATAATTATCAAATCGGAATCAGAAAGGGATTCGAAAGTACTGTTGACACAACAAATGAAACAACATTTACCAAGAAAAGCTTCTAACACTCTCGTTAGTAATTCCGTACTTACTTCCCTTGATGTACAATGTAATATTTTTTATTTATTTTTTTGCCTCACAGGTGATGAAAAACATTGTGTGAGCCACGGGCGTTACAATAATTATTTCTTATTTACCGCCCTTAATACACAGTGTGCTATTACAATGCATCATCATTGTCCACAGTGCGTCCAACATCAGTGGCCATCACGGACAAGCCGGGGCAGATGTCAGCAGACACAGAGGTCACTCTGGTCTGCGTCAGCCACGGCAGCAGGCCTCCTGCGCAGATCACGTGGTTCAGGGAGAACAGGCGGTATACCAGGGGGAAGGTAAGACTCCATTTAGAAGCACCGACACATACGTAACTTATTCTTCCTTTTTTGGACATTTCTCAGAGCGTAAACGGACATCTCATTAATCTGGTCACGTTTTTTTGGAAGTGCATCTATTGGTACCAATTTCGGTCGTCAGATACAGCACCCGTTTCTCTATAAGACAATCAAAACCAACCTCAAATCATTCAACTACTTACAAAAAAACGACCAGATGAATGAGATGTCCGTTTACGCTCTGAGAAATGCCCTTTTACGGAAGTTGACAAAGCTTGCATTCATAACCTGTTTAATTTCCAATTAACGTCATTTAATATTTGGAAATGTATGGCCTCTTCAGAGCCCGCGTTCACGCCTCTAAGTACAGCTTGTCACAAAAGCTTAAATTCAATTAGCTAAGAGTAGTGAGTATCTAAAGTGCGTTTATTAGGCCGACGACTTACAATACGTTTGGATTACTTAATGGATCAAACAACATGGATTTTTAAATTATAACTAAAGTGAGACTATAAAAATACCTTTGTATCGGTTTCTAATTGTTCTGTGTATTATTTTTTAACAATGTTTTGTGTACAATGAAGAATTTACATACATACATAAAATATTATCGAACCGGGCTACTCACTACTCACGTATTAATTATAAGTCGAAGATTGCTTGACATGTTTCGACCCATTAAGAATGTTCTCTTCCGGAGCAAAATTAACATTGAGGGTAGATCTTTCCTTGCATCGCCCCGCCACCACCGCCCGCTGCCAGTACCCGTTCTAGCAGGGCGCTGGCCCGCAGTACGTTTCGGGCTTTGACCGAGGACACTCTTAATGGGTCGAAACGTGTCGAGCAATCATGAACTTAAATACGCGAGTAACCCGTTCTGATATTTTTTTAAAAATAGAAATAGAAATAATTTTATTCCTAACATACACATACACAAAAATCACAATATACGGTAACGAAAAATAATTTTACAAATAAAAGCGTGTATACTACGAAATGGCCTCATCTCAGCATGTTGCTAGCGAGTGCCAGCGCTGAGGCCCATTTCTCGAAAGCTTGTAACTTGTAATACAAGCGGAAGTCCTTATCTAATTAATAGTGTCAAAAAGAGACTTCCACTTGTATTACAAGTTACAAGCTTCTGAGAAATGGGTCCCTGGTCTTCCGATGAGGCCAATTTTAATATTAGTATGGATGTTTCAACAGCACAACGACTTCTCCAACGACACAACGTCCATCAGCCGACTGACGATCGTCCCTCAGCCAGAAGACGACGGAGCGGTGATGCGGTGTCGCGCCGATAACGCCATATTGCGTACGGCGTTGGAAGACTCCTTCAAAATGAGTGTCGTTTGTAAGTTCATTTTTCATAGCCAAAGGTGCATATTACCAAAAAGTCTACTTTGTTGGGAACGTGACGGCTATGACAGCTACCTTCGAAATATATGGAAAGTGCAAGAATTCTCTATAAATACAAGAAGCATCTAGCGGGCCAGCAAGGCGGTGGCAACTAACAGGTTACTGATTGTCTCCTGTTCGTTGCCGCTGCGATTTGGGCTCTACTTTTTATTTACAATCAGGTGGAGTGGAGCCACTTTGTTGTGCCAACATAAAAAAAAAACCCTGTTATAAAATTAAGATACACCAAAAATTGTATTCGTAACTTTCTTAGATGTATGCGAAGAACGGCGTCACGTACCCGACATTCACGTGGAATACACCCAAATATTACTGCCTGCCTAGCCAAGATGCCATTTTGCAATCGTATACGATAAGCGACAAGTAATGAATGTATGAGAGTGACAGATTCGAACGTCAACGTGACCATTTACATACATTGTTACGATCACGTGACTCATGGCTTGTAGTATACGATTGCAGAATGGTATCTTGGCTACGCGTACGTGCACGTGCACACGCATCCGGTGTGGCTCAGCCTTAAAACTATTACTTAGGACTTAATCCTTAAATTGGCCAATTTAAAAAAAAGCGTGCGTTCTAGCTTCCTCGCCATTTTGTAGAGCAGAAAATTCTGTCGTGAAAAAAATACAAAAAGTGGGTTTATTGTGACGAACATTGCTAAATTAAGGTTTAATTCATCTATTCAGCCTCCCTGGCCTAGTTGGTAGTGACCCTGCCTACGAAGCTGATGGTTCCGGTTTCGAATCCCGGTGAGGGCATTATTTGTGTATTTATTTATCACAAATATTTGTTCCTAGGTCATGGATGTCTATGTATTTATGTATCTATATGTATCTATCTATTACACAAGCCTTAATTGAGCTTACCGTGGGACTAGGTCGATTTGTGTAAGATGTCCCAAGATATTTATTTATTTATTATACTTATATTACTATATAATACTTATATAATATTGACATTATCTTCCCAGTACTTATATGAGTACGAGGAAGATAATGTCAATATTCTAATTATTCTAAACATTTTAAGCTCCTAGGTAAATATTTTGTAATCCTTAATAAGTCTGGAATTTCTCACTTTGAATGCTGTAGTTGAAACATAACTCTAGTATGTTAAATAATGCTCTTAAGTCTAATGTGTTACCGTCTCGCAGTATACAATTTGCAGAAAATCCTGCTTTAATTAATAATTAACTAAGGCATAATAAGCATTAAGCTTTAGTAGGTTATTGTAGAATGTTACGTAAGTACTTGGTAAAGTTCTCGTAAAGGTCAAGCTTGGTATTAAAATGTCTGACATAGGTACGAGACGCTCTCTTAAATTTTGTACACGTCTACACTCATAAGTTTAAATTTAACCAAGCCTAGTAGAAACTATACAGCGTGAAACATGAGTCGTGAACAGTAATACGTTTTTTTAACTCTATTAAACAACTAACAATTGAATGCCCCACAAGTTACTAATAAATAGTCATGTCATTTTTTTGTGTTTTTTTTTATTTTTAAGATATTTTTCAGAAATTATAACGGCTATGTAAGCTATTTAAAACGTTAAATGTAATGAATATCATGCAATTTTACAGGAAAAGACAAAATTGCCGTTATTAATTACTTCAATTTGAAGATCAAACAATACATCACATAATATTTGAGTGCCCAACCTCCAAAATTAGCGGAAGTACGGCGGACTTCAAAACTCTTTCGACGGATGCTGTTGCTTATCTCAAATTAAGTAATTTAAAAATGTAAGTAGAGAACAATGTACTTATGCCATACGATAAATAAAATAAAGAGGTAATTTAAATTATTTCATTAATTTATATTAAAAATCCTTTTGGACATACTGAAGCCAAAAAATACAAAAAAAAAAATACTTGTCAATTTTTAAGTAACTTGTGGGGCATTTAATTGTTAATTGTTTATAGAGTTATAAAAACGTATTACTGTTCACGACTCATGTTTCACTCTGTATATTATATTTATAATCCTCAAGCTGCACATCTGAATGATCGTAGCCAATGGACACCACCAATTTAAAGGGATTTACTAGCGTTTTGACCTACCTTTTGATCTTTATGGAAATCAAGAACTTTTTTTATAAGCCCAATGCGTATCGTTTTGGGATTTTAGTGAGTTACATTGCGAAATACATAGTGGAAAGCTCTCTATATTCTACAATATAGCCTACTAAAATTCCGAAACATTAGGAGTCCGTGACACCCCAAACATATTAAGCGCCTGTTCTAAGGGAACATGAGTACGGCCTGAAACATACAATAAAATTTACTAAACATCAGCCAAAGGACACCAATAAAATCTAAAGCACGTAAAACTCTCTTAATACCGACCCAATTCCATTACTACAAACGCCAAAACAGTTACCAGTGATGACCCTTATTCTAATAGGAATAGAGTTCAAGAATGGTCAGTTAATAATGTTGGGTAAGGTACTTCATAGTCTCAAGAATAAGATCTAATTTACATCAACGCTGCCGTTTCTAAAGCAGCAAGTTTTATTCAATTTTAAACTTAGCAGCGTTTAAAATAGGATCTTATTTCTTGGAGTTTACGTGAGTAGTTTTTATTAACTAGCTTCCTGAGTCAATGAACCAATTTTGTGCCTTGTTGTTCGTTTGCGACAGTTTCTTTTTCCTTGTGTTGCTTCTGTTACAGCGCTGCAGCCGATGTAAAAACAACTTTGCTGTTTCAGTAATCAGTGACTGACAAAATTGAATGATAACGTATACAGTGTGTGTATGATGACAGATGGCTTTTATCGAAACCGAGGAATGCGATGCAGATTTCTAGCCTAACAACCGTGAACATTATTCGATTCAAAATGCTTATTTTAAAAGTAATTAATTAACTTTGTATGAAAAGTTAATTGAGAAGCAATGTACTTCAAAATGAATTATTAATTTGCACTTGACAATGACAGATCGCAGCCACTCACAACGTTTGACAACTAAGCAGTACACGCGTTACACGGTCGGAAGAAATAAAATTAATTGTACGGTCAATTTAATTATTTGTCAAATGTTAATACTTGAAAACGATTGCTTGTAATGCGTATTATTACCCATTTTCGTAAAAGCCCGGGTCATGGACACACACTGTATATATATTGAGAAATAACAGAAACATTGAAGAATAACAACCAAACAGACAGGCACAAAAACCCGATAAAACAAAATAAGAGTCCTCCGCTTGGTTATTTTTCTTTCGTGCGTTGGGCCTTCCCATTGAGGTATTGTTTTACTACCCACCTGTTGTCTTTGGTGCATGGGTTAGTCCATCTATTACTTTATCGTGTTTTAGTAAGGAAAAAAGCGGAAGAATGTTTCTTCTCCCAAAAAAATATTGATTTTCTATGGAGCGTCGTCGGCTAATTTGAAAGACATGGGGCCTATTTCTCGAAAGCTTGTAACTTGTACTATAAGCGGAAGTCCTTATCTTATTAATAATGTTAAAAAGAGACTTCCACACAAGTTAAAAGCTTTTGAGAAACGTGACTCTGCCCAATATTTTTTTTTCACGAGAAAAAAATTTCTTCTCTTTTACCTAATTGGAAAATAATACTGAACAAGCCTTTACATGGAGAGCAACGATTAAAATTTTACCTAGTATATAATTTATGTAGCTACCTCGTCGCCTAGTACCAAGAACACAAGCCAAGTTATTTCCAAGTTTCCATGGAACTATGTAGGTCGATTTGCGTAACATTCTCCCATGACATTTATTTATTCTTCAGCTTTAACTGACGTTTTTTACTGCAGATAAGCCAGTGCTAGCCATGTCGCTGGGCAGCACGCTGAACGCAAACGACATCAAGGAAGGGGACGACGTGTATTTCGAGTGCAACATCCGAGCGAACCCTAAGGAACATCGCATCTCGTGGTTCCATAACGTGAGTGAGTCACGAACGTTTTGCCAGAGACTAGAGACAGTATAACCACATTAAAAGTAACCTACACAATTATACATTTTTAATCCTCTATCTTATAAGCCTTGATTGGAGTTTAGTTATCATCCATTTAAGTATCACTTAAATAATTTTGAGGTCTCTTGATACGTAAAGTCACATTATAGACTATGATCCATATTAAAAATTGTTGTGATGTTTTGCTTAAAATGGTCAGGACACGAATGCCAGAACTTCAAAAGCAGATACAGTCGACTCTCGTTATTTCAAACCTGCGATAATTCGAACCTCTCTATAATTCGAAGTTATCACGAGTTCCCTAGAATATCTCTTGCTATTTCGAAAAAATTCAATACATTTTTAAACTCTTGGTAATTCAAACAAAAAAGTAATAGCTACACAACAAAAACACGCGTTAATTCGAACTCGTGGGCGTCAAACATTCGACAATTCAAAGTTATGAGATTAAAGAGGCAAGTACCCTATATTTTAGAAAAGTTGCACGAGCATTTTGTTGTTAATTACATACATATTTGTTTGCCACTCAGTTAAGTTACTTTTCCGTTGGTTATGTGCACAGATTAAAAGTTTAGTTTAAACTAATAATTAATTAACATTATGTTTGTACATATATGTACTTCTAATCTTTTGATATTGTTCAAAAAATGCGTTTAATAAATAACAGTTTATTATAATGATTATTACTTAACACCTCGTATTTTCTTTTTTTCTCCCGAATATTTCCGACCATTTGGTATTTCAAACTCTCGATAAATCGTAATATTTGGATAGGTCCTTCGAGTTTCGAATTAACGAGAGGCGACTGTATAACAAAAATCATGTACGCAATAAGTTGAAGTGTCAAAAAACGGAACTGCTCTCATTTTAGGACAATAATTCAGTAAAACTTGGGCTTGGTTTTTATTTCTTGCACTATCAGCAATATAAATAATGAATTCTTGACAGCTGTGACAGTATTGATAGCAATTTAAAATACAGCTTGACACTATTTTTATTACTACATTTATTAGGTTAGTGACCAGGCCTACTACCGCGAAATTCGTAAATTTCGAAGATTTTTCTCTGTCACTCTAACGAAGGCGTTATTAGAGTGAGAGAGACAAATGCTAGAATTTTACGAATTTCGTTTTACGCGGTAGGGCCGCAGTTATTGCTCAATACAAACTCAGTACAAACGTATAATAATGGATCCCACGCTGAAACTACCAAGATAGGTACTAGATAATTTTGTCTTCTAAGGGTCGCAGATGATATAATTACTCACCATGATCTCCCGATGATAGAAGCGGACTGAGCAAAAAAAATGTAGCTCTTATGATTGGTTTCAGTTAATGGATGAACTTATCCAGCGAGATCATCCGTTTGATTATTTTACATTAATTAGTTGACTCTTTAGGGCGAGGAGATGTTTATAGACGTCGCGTTCATGTACTTAACAACAAATTCATTGAAGTTTCTCGCTGCGTTTAGCGCATTAATTAACCTTGGATAATCTTAGATTGACATTATGAAGTACTGAGCCCATCGATGACTGACACACTCACACATGTAGCTCGAAATATGAGAATTTAATTATCATTTGATAAATATTTATGCCTCATGATACTATTTAAGTCACCTTTTGGATTATGTTGCATGATAAAAATTATACTGAGACCTCGCAGAACTGAACTAATCTACAACAATTACTACGAACATTAATGACATAAGTCCTCAGATTACCAGTCATTATTTACGCTAGTCTCTGAATATACTGTAACATGTTTATTATTTATGTTGGTCTATAAACGTTGGAAGGAGAATGGAGGGTCGAATTGGTGCTTAAAAACATCCTTAAAAAGTTTCCCGCCCAAGTGCGTAAAGTTTGGCGGTTCGCATCACGTGTGATATAGAGAAAATTGTGTTTTTTATGACTTGGAATAGAAATATCATGTTTTTTTTTTTAACTTAGTAAAGGAAGATTGTACCATATTGGGCCAAATGAAATACATTTAAATATTAGCCGTGCAAATTTAATCTGCGTATTTAGCCGATCACACTGAGTGGATTTTATGGTGAGAAAAAAATCTAAACTAAAAACTGAACTCCTTACAAATTACTGACATAATTGGCCATTATAATTTAAATATGAATCGTAAATGTGAGACAATGAGACATCGAAACATTTAACTGTGTTTCTAGATAGTGACCTACGATTTACAGTATTGGTTTAATATTTTGAATTAAGTAAATATACCACTAATATGATTAAATATTAATATTTTACGATAACGAGAAACCATTATCAAGTATGAATTACTTACTTTTTAGATCAACTCTCATACGTTCCATTGCTATTTCTCCTGCTATTAAATCTCCCTTAAAACATGATACCTCTTAAAATAAAACGTCACAATAAAGACACCTTTGTTCACTAACAGTATTTTCTCCAGGATCAACAAATAAACCAGAACATGTCTTCCGGGGTGATCTTCAGCACCAAGTCGCTGGTGCTGCAAGGAGTCACGAGGAGAGATGGCGGGCTGTATACCTGCAGCGCTGCCAACCAGATAGGAGAGTCCATCAGCCAAGCGGTTTACTTGAGGGTGCAATGTAAGAATTATTTGACAGGCAGACTTTACAGCCAGGAAAGCAGAGTCATTATCAGGCAAAACGTTAGCATGATTCACCGTCACCAACAGGTAGACTGATAGAGAGAGAGACATTTGCGGACAAACATGTCAACAGATAGATATACGCTCAGATAGACAGAAAAATTAAAAGGCAAGAACACTTAGCTATAAAAAAAACGGGTGGGTATAGTCAAAACCGGTCCGGGGTGATCTTCAGCACCAAGTCGCTGGTGCTACAAGGAGTGACGAGGAGAGATAGCGGGTTATACACCTGCAGCACTGCCAACCAGATAGGAGAGTCCATCAGCCAAGCGGTGTATTTGAGGGTGCAATGTAAGAATTCTTTGACAGGCAAACTTTACAGCCAGAAAAGCAGAGTCATTTATAAGACAAAACGTTAGCATGATTCACCGTCACATGAGACACCAACAGGTAGACTGATAGATAGAGAGACATTTACGGACAAACGTGTCAATAGATAGATATACGCTCAGATAGACAGAAAAATTAAAAAAATGCTAACACGGGTGGGTATAGTCAAAACCGTTCCGGAGTTCAGCACCAAGTCGCTGGTGCTACAAGGAGTGACGAGGAGAGATGGCTGGCTGTATACCTGCAGCGCTGCCAACCAGATAGGAGAGTCCATCAGCCAAGCGGTGTACTTGAGGGTGCAATGTAAGAATTCTTTGACAGGCAGACTTGACAGCCAGGATAGAGCAGAGTCATTATCAGACAAAACGTTAGCATGATTCACCGTCACATGAGACACCAACAGGTAGACTGATAGAGAGAGAGAGACATTTGCGGACAAACATGTCAACAGATAGATATACGCTCAGATAGACAGAAAAATTAAAAGGCAAGAACACTTAGCTATAAAAAAACGGGTGGGTATAGTCAAAACCGTTCCGGGGTGATCTCCAGCACCAAGTCGCTGGTTCTGCAAGGAGTCACGAGGAGAGATGGCGGGCTGTACACCTGCAGCGCTGCCAACCAGATAGGAGAGTCCATCAGCCAAGCAGTTTACTTGAGGGTGCAATGTAAGAATTCTTTGACAGGCAGACTTTACAGCCAGGAAAGCAGAGTCATTATCAGGCAAAACGCTAGCATAATTCACCGTCACCAACAGGTAGACTGATAGAGAGAGAGACATTTGCGGACAAGCATGTCAACAGATAGATATACGCTCAGATGGACAGAAAAATTAAAAGGCAAGAACGCTTAGCTATAAAAAAAAAATTAACACGGGTGGGTATAGTCAAAACCGTTCCGGGGTGATCTCCAGCACCAAGTCGCTGGTGCTACAAGGAGTGACGAGGAGAGATGGCGGGCTGTACACCTGCAGCGCTGCCAACCAGATAGGAGAGTCCATCAGCCAAGCGGTGTATTTGAGGGTGCAATGTAAGAATTCTTTGACAGGCAGACTTTACAGCCAGGAAAGCAGAGTCTTTATCAGGCTAAATGTTAGCTTGAGTCACCGTCAATTATATAAGACACTAACACCAGTTAACCTTAACTGGTTCACAGAGAGAGAGAGAGAGAGAGAGAGAGAGAGAGATATTCGGGGACAAATGTATCAACAGATAGACATAATACAAAACTGATAGACAGACTGATACAAAACCGATAAACAGACGCTCAGATAGACAGAAAAATAAAAAGTCTACCACGCAGAAAAGATAGTAGATACCAGAAACATGAAAATAATGATGAACTTACTCACAGACAGAAGAAAAGATGTAGTAGGTATTTAATTATAAACAGATTCACCGATACATAGTTAGTCACACGTAGTCTGCAAGTCATCCTAACCCCTGGAGCAAACAGAAGAAACAACAGTCTCGACGACGTCAACGACACAGATTCATAGACTCAGAAAAAGTCTAAAGAACTTCAAACCTAATGCTGAGTAGTAGCAAGTTATTGCTGTTCGTTTTAAGATGCGTCTTTATGTAAAAATAGCAAATCCAAACTTGCAGGTGTAACCTTGGCTTAAAACCAACAGAAGTCCTATTTTTAAGTCTTTACTTCAAATTATTATTTTTATAGTAAGTTTTTTCGGTCGTGTGGTGACGCCAATAAGAATATATTTTTCACCACCCCAACTCTTCCCGCGGTTGTCGTTAGAGTCAACTAAGGGATTGAAGTGTCACTGACCATTGTTTGATAGAAAATTGATGATGGGCAGCAGCGTCAACATAGTGGACACATTACTGCGATCACCAATCCGCTTGCCAGCGTCGCGATTATGGGCGTTTCCTAATGCGTATATACGCATACTTAATAGGAGAGGCCTACATACTGAAGTAGGCTGATGAAGTGATGTGAAGTTTTTCACACTTCAGACCGTCACTTGTTCCAGATATCCCAGTTTGCGCGCAGCTCTCCCCGCTCCTGATTGGCGCGCGCCTCGACGAGCCGTTGCGCGTGCGCTGCACAGTCAGCGCGGATCCCGCTGACGTCACGTTCTCGTGGCAGTTCAATAATAGCGGGGAAAGCTTTCAAGTTTCCCCTGCTAGATATGGTGAGTATTTTTCTATTTTTTGAAGAGAGAAGAATCATGACATAAAGCTAAGTGAAAACATTTTCAGCGACGCTTTAAAAAAATATTTACATTGTATGTTTTAGTTTGTACTTATGTTTGTAATTTAAGCTCACTGAATAACCACAAAACTTTCGTGAGACTTATTCATACAAAAAATATATTTCACGCGGGTAAGTACTTACTCTTTCTTTTAAGTTGAAAAATGCTCGACATCTTTCGCTCCGTATATGAGGAGCTTTTTCAAGTAACGGGCGTGAAACATAATTTTTGTATGAATAAGTCTCACGAAAGTTTTGTGTTTATTCAGTGAGCTTAAATTACAAACATAAGTATAAACTAAACCATACAATTTAAATATTTTTTAAAGCGTCGCTGAAAATGTTTTCATTTAGCTTTATGTCAAGATGCTTATCGGGTACCTTGACGCTGATCTTCCATAAAAACCATACCTTGGGAGTGCGTCAGTGCATAAACTTAATTAAAATCTAACATTGTGTTCGCAGTAAAAATAAACGTAATGATACAATAGAAATGAAGCTAAAACATTGATTACGCTGGACTAATTGGTATTGGCACTAAATTGCGCTTAAATTAAAATAACGCTTTGACACATTTCTTGTAACAATACTTGCCGAGTTGACAATGACGTAATAAAACGAAGTAAAATCGCCGGAATTTCACCCACCTGCTCAATATAACCAATTGTTTTACAAAACAACGATCCAACGATATATTCATCATTAAATCATTATACCCACTTGTATCCTTTAAATACTTATTTAGGGCCTACCTTATAGTATTGCGTGTTTTATTGATAAAAATAGTAATAAATGTGAATATTCGATGCCGTCAACTGTTAGTATGATTTTCATACCTCGTTTATTTCAACTGAAAGGTTATTTATAAATATTTACCAGACAAGGAAATATCATTGGTTATTTTGTTTAATAGAAAGCTCCCACAAAATATTTCATCACGCTCAAAACACCAAAATATTGTAATAACTTCTACAATATATTTTTATTTTAGGCACATATTTATTTTATGTTAACGACTTGCTACACAATATTCTTAATTAAAATACTAACCTTTTCAAAATACCTGCAAAAATTTGCCTCAAACTGCCTATAAATACCACGTGTATACTGTATATCTAATACGGGCGTTATAAAATTAGGGTTCCAGAGAGAACTTTCATTATGTACACAGGAAATATTTGCAACCTAACTCATACAGAAAAATCTGTATTACCCATGCCTAACCTTTTCCAACAGTGTCTACCGGTGGCACAGCAAGCGAGCTACGATACCGCGCTGCGAGCGACCGCGACTATGGCGCGTTGCATTGCCACGCGACAAACGCAGTCGGCACGCAGAAACAGCCGTGTGTCTTCCAAATTGTGCCCGCAGGTGACTATAACACACTATAACACCCGACAAATATGCCTGCATTTTCCAATGGTATCCACTGGTACGGCTATGGAGCCGCGATACCGCGCTGCGAGCGAACGCGATTGTGGTGCGTTGTGTTGCCACGCGACAAACGCAGAAACAGCCGTGTGTCTTCTAAATTGTGCCCGCAGGTAAGTCACTAATATCGTACGCGATGAAAAATATATGCACATTTTGTTTTCTGCGGCCGTTATTAGACTCTCTACTACAACAAGTAGTGCGCTATATACGTACATCCATAGGCCTGTAGCCGTACCATGACTTTTTGCAAGTATCGGTAAAGGTAGATTTTACACGATATGCAAAGCATCGCACTCGTCCAATAATATATCATACGAATGCGATAGAATGCATTACGTATCGAGTAAACCTTACCGTACCTATCCTTAACTTTCCTACTCATGGCACAGCTACAGATCGACAATCTGCATTTTCAAGGCGTCTTGTTGCGTTGGCCTTCCAACAACAGTTCCAACACAATTTTAGTGTGGAGAGTAGAAGTCGTACGTAAGTCGTTAAAAGTAACATGGAAAAGTTATGTTGAAGACTTTAACTTGTCCCTGGGTTTGTCGCCCGAAGTAAACATTGCCAATATTTTTGCGTTAAATACA
>JALPQI010015512.1:0-23657 GCA_025490895.1 Thaumatotibia leucotreta
CAATTAGCTTATATCTAAATTATTTGCATAATTTTAAGACAGGCGGATGGTTATTAGGACTGAGTGATTTCCAATGTAAATGTCCCAATATGTCATTGAAACTTGTACTGAAGTGCCATCTATTGGGACTGCCAGCAAAAGCACCTGACGCTTACTCATACAATGGAGTTGACTAAGAAAATTTGCAATTTTGAGAAATTTTGATATTGTCACTCTATAAAATAAATAAATACTATTTAACAAAACTAACAAACTCCTCTCCCAAAACACATGACAATACTTTATGTAGATTTATATGTATATAGGTATGAGCAAAATATCGTGATTCAAATAAATATTCTCTGTTGACATTTGACAGGTTGCGCACTAGTACTTCCACCTTACGTATTCATTTGTTTTTAGGACCTAACAATAACAATCCATAAAAAATATATTAAATGTATGTAATCAAATCACCAGTTAAAATTACTTAAGTATCTGTATTATATCAGCAATGTTTTCTACGTCGATTGGACTAGGATTTGGACTAAGTTCAAAAATTGTCGTTTTTAGTCCAATTTGACTTTCAACCCTCATTTCAATTTAAAATAATAATTATTATTATTATTTAGCCTTACTTTAATATGCTATACGAGCCTGGGGAACAATATTTAATCAGCCTATAAACCTACCTCCAGTAAATTCCCCATCTATTTTACGGAAGCTTCCGTCGGCTCTTATTAAATACATAGGTACATCAATTTGAATCTCGCACTCATAGTATACTTGCACGTAAGGGTCGGCTGTATATTGATTTCCACGTGCCGCCGATACGTGTCCGTTGTCCAGCCGCTTCATTATTATGGGACTTGCACGAATCATTTATCTGTTCGTAGGTTAATGACCAGAAATCTTTCAGAATTTTCTATGACGCGATTTGGGTTGTTTTTGTAGGTTCGATCTAAAACTAATAATATATGTTACATTGATGCCGGAAATGACGATGTCTAATAATAATTGAAGCGACTTTACTATATAAAACAGTGTTGAATATATTATTGATCGTTTTGGTTTACAGTACCTAAGGGATACGGGTACAGGGTAATTCATATTATGTCAGTATATTATTTGATTGTCTAATCTATTCAATAGGTATAGATACCTACGAATTATTTAGCTTTGTTACTTCGGCATCCGTCAATGCATTAAATTATGGCGGTTTTAAAATGATATCTACTTAGGTAATTCCAATTTTGGACTCCAGTGTCTCGCTCGACTAAAAGTAGCATCCTTTTATTCTTATTAATTAACAGTATACAAGTATTATTATTTATAAAGACTTATTACATCGATATTCTGTATTCAAACTTCATTATTATAAGACTTAAGACGGGAAACGAGTAATAAAGGGGCAGAAGCAACTTCGCTCGTGAAACATGCTCTTACAAAACGGTGCGATGTTTTAGCCTTCTCCATTCTCAGCTCCAAAGATTGATGAGGCGTCCTGGTTGCTACGACGAACCCGCGCGGCTGTCGCACTATAAATTAAAACCAACTCAAATTAGAAGCTGTATTATAAAATCCATGAACGTCCCGCTCGTACGTTGGCTGGAATCCTGTGTGGGACGAGGACAAAAGTAGTGGCGATACGACAGGACTGCTTTTTGTTATTCCACGACGAGACTTACCGTTAAGTTCAGATACATTTCGCTGACGGAGACATCATGATAGGGACACGAACTCCAATAGAGTTACTAGTTCGTAAGTGACTAAATAAATGGTAAAACCATAATATTTGAATATTCTTGTAGGTGTTATGAATAATAAATAACTATAATAAGTAGGTAAAGGGTTGGTATCACGCATGTGCAAGTTTGTACGGAATAACAATAGAGGTAACCATCCGATCGGTCGTCAACTTATTTGCCAAAATCATGAGCGTCATGAATAATGATATTAATGATACAAAAACCTACCCACGAGATTAAGAAATGATGAAAATATGTACCTATACTGTGTAGTAAAACGTAAATTAACTTCTACGTCACACGCCATTTCCTTGTAAAACTTACGACTGACTAATTTGATTCTACTATCCGATTCATTTTAAATACTCCGTCAGCCATATATCGCCACTTGAATAAAATAATAATTTTGAACAGTAATGAAAAGTAGTAATAATTCTAGCAATTAAATAAATACCTTTTATAAGTATTAACCATGACAAGCTACCTCGAAACCTCGTTAACGCACCATGAAAAGAAATATTCTTAACTTATTTAGGTTAAATATTATACGTCGCACCAACTATGCGACTGAAGCGATCTGACCAGATTACTTCGTCGGCCATGGCGTATCTGCAATCGGTAAATGGTTAGTTTAAAGTCTCGATATGCGAGGCATTCCCATGGAATGCAACCAACGCTATGCTGTACTTATATGAGCTCGGCTGACTGAATTTTTTCTTATCGTCGATGCATTTTCTGCAAGTTTTCAATGCGAGCGACATGGACGCGCCGCTACGCAGTAATGTCTAGTCCCGCCGCCCGATTTTATATTTTTTACACCACCTCCTTCCATTGGCCAGTTAGTTACAGGATGTTGTGTGTAAGCCACTTTATTTTATCCAACAGTTTATTTGGTTGAATGTATTTTGATATGTGGTAGAATTAACTGTTTAGACAGATTAGGTAGACCAGGTTACCATGTGTACAGAGCGAGTGCAAAAAAGGAGCGAATTATGGTATCATTCGGATGAATTGCAGGTTAGATTAACTTGAACAGTGTATATAAAGTTCAATATGATCAATTCGTCTAGAAAGAAGTCATCAAGTCTGATTCAGAATTGATAATCAGTTACGGTGTCGATTGGTTGGTTTTTCAGTCAACGGCGGAGTATTAGCCGCAGTAATAACCCCCGTCATCCATCACAGGCTGCAATCGTCCCGCTGTCAGTTCTATTCCGGGCTCCGTTTTCGCTAATGATTCGCCGCCGTGAGAAAGCGAGACATTTACAAAGGCCGCTTGTGCCGACGATTTGCATGTACAAATCGCTTCTTGATCTCCTTCTTGCATCGACGTATTTATATTGGAGTTGGCACGTACCGGCGTTATTGTTAGTTTTTCATTGATATCAAACGCGGTCGTATTTTTCTCGATTTACTAGTAGTTGTCATGTATTTCCACATGTATCTGCAACTTTCTTAATTGCCACTACAATTTATCGTTCGTCTATTTTTCGCTTCGCCCGCGCTTAACATTAAAGCGTCAACAAAGCTCGTTTTAAACTTATTTCATAGGAATAAATCGTTGTGTATGCCGGACTGCGTTCCACGTGCGAGAGTTTATAATTTATTTGCGTGGCAGTTTTCTGGCGACGATTTTCCCACAGGGGCGGCGTCTCAAACGAGCCGCTCCCGCCCTTTATGTGGTTTTTTGTGGCGGCACAAAATGCCCCGGTGGAAAACATTCAGTGATAACTGGCAACAATCGCAGCCGCCCGGATGCTCTCTCCCATTCCGCGCATACCTCGCTGGACCCAACCATACTTTTTCATCCAATGCACCAGCGACTGAACGCTCTTGAGCCTCGTAACTGGACGAGTCATTAGAATTGTTAATAAGAGTTATTAACCACAAAGTATTTTCAAAAAAGTGCTTCGGGTACATTTTATCTGAATCGGGATACCGAATTGTTTTACCGATTTAAAACAAGCGTTCCCAAGAACACATTTTTAAGCTGCCTTCTGGTTCTTGAATGTCATGATAGCTGATTAAATCGCTTAACTTTCCTAATTTAATGAGTTATATTTGGCATAGTAGATATAATTATTGAAAAAGAACAAAGCATACATACTGTATTTTTATTGATATGAGCAAGGCGTAACGCTTTGCTATTTCTTATGTAACAGTGATTATTTTTTACTATTTCTCAAAAGCTTGTAACTTTTATCACAGTGATATTCATGTCTATTAATGGTGTTAAAAAAATACTTCTGCATTTATTATAAGTGACAAGCCTTTCGGAAACTGCCTTAGGTACACGAGTAAGTACTTAATTATTTACCTATCAAGAAAGGTTTTCAATTAATATCACTATTATCAAACAAATCACATTATACATTATTTTACTTAGCTCAAACGTTAAAGACAACCACAAAAATATTATCTTAAAAGTACCTGCAAAGTCAAGTACAGATTTTCATAATATGTTTATTAACTAATGGCCATACTAATACCAAGAGCGTTTGGTGTCGGCGTGGCAGTTCATTAGCGGAGCGCGCTTCAGTCCAGCGTATTTCATTGTTCTATTGTTTTATTTGCTCCTGTCCGGGACTTGGTGCTTACTGAGATATACAGCTCTTATGTAACTTCTACACTGCTTGACAACTTGAAAAATCACAGTCATTCAGTTCAAAATTAATATATCTCTGAAATATTCATTGTCATGTGCACTGTGCAGTGTGTACTAGACTAGGCATTTATCTACAAATGAAAGCGTGGGCTCTTAGAAACAGTATTTTGTCTCGCCCCAGTAAAAAAACCTTTTATTGATATGCCATTGTTTCTTAATCGTCAGTCTTGATTTGATACGGCGATAAGTCTCCATTAAAAACATGAAGTTTACGCGGTAACTCAGTGCCGGTAGTGTTTGTCGACCAAAGCCCGATTCGTGTTATCTTTTCGGTCGATCGCGATTCGACTGACATTACTCCACCGCCGTTAAGAGGCTAAGATGTCGATTTTTCGACTCGTAAACTAGTGTTTCCTGACAAGCGGCTGTAATAAAATAAATACCTAACAAACAGTTGATAGGACCGGGCCAAGCGTTAAAACTGTTCTTGCATATGTCGGTATATTGGCTCAGTGAATTCATTAGATATAAGCACATCGGTAATTAATTTGAAAGTAAATCTTTTCAATGAGCATATGCTCATTATTTTTTGATGCAAGAAAGATAAATGTTGGTCTTAACTTTTAAATGTTTTAAGCCATTCATTGCATGGTGACATGCTGCCGTACAAATCTCACGCTAGCTAGATATATCACCGTTCCAATTTGCTGACAATAAATCGTATGTTTAGCGAGGCGGTGACTTGTATAATTAACAATAGCGGCATTATACGAGATTTCCAAACTAAGCGGCGGCGCAACGCAGATCGTTTGTCACGACGCAAATTGCTATTTATGAGGATTATCCATTCTTGAATGGCGTAAATCGTTTTGTAACTTAACATAAGCTTTGTTGCAAGCGAATTTGCGGCGACAGTCCTAAACTAATTCCGCTAGATAAGGAGTAAGTTGGTAAACCTACGTACTCGTTCGCTCGAATGAATAAAAATTCCTGTAGCGCAATACCTCGGATGTTATTCTCACCACAAACGGTATAGCTCATAAATAAAGCATTGCTATTTAGCTAACAATTGAGCTTCGATGGGCATTTGGTCAGATTCCTAGGCAGGCAGCCGTGGCAGCCACGTGTGCTCGCCTCCGCATGCCTCAGGCCGAATATGCAACCCTTGCACCGTGAATTTTGCCCCTATGCCGAATATTCCATGCACATCGGCGCAGATAATGTTGGCGAATAATGCAACGCGTCGGATTGCGGATTACCATTTCACGCAGTCGCAACATTTGATAATGTGAATGTGACTAATGCGGTCTCAACATGTGCACATTACCTTACAAATAACAGATTGGCCTGATAGTAGTAATAGCGATACTCCACAAAAGAAAATATAGCCCACTGAGTGTTTTTAACTGTAACTTAAAAAATACTTATTTTATGTATGTATTACGTTATAAGTTTTTTGATGTAACAATTAACGCATTAAAAATTAACCATCACTTATTTATTAGATAAGCTTAAGCTTAATAAACTTTAATAAAGAGGCAGTCGTAGTATTCTAACAATTCTTCAACGTAACAAATTTGAATGACGACAAAAAATACTTTTTAAACAAAAACATATTTCTGTAAAAATCAATAAGTACTAATTTTGTTTATGCTGACGAATGGCAATGGCGGCGCCTGCGTCCCGACTCAATTCAATACTCTGCAAACTCACACGCAAAACGCAATTATTTTGATAAGGCTCATAGTGGGATATTGAGTGCAAGCTAATAATGTACCCTAACACACTCAAATATTTTTTTAAATATTCAAAGTAAAAAAAATATATATTCAAAGAATTCCACCTGACCCGTATTTATTGACCGAGAATGTATTATTATATCCCATGACGCTACTTGTCTTGATGATTTATGATTAGTGGCAAAGATTATGGAGTAAATTTTCATACATGAACTGGTAGGTATCCAAATCCAACCGAAGTTTCGGCTTCGGTTTCGGCAGACGGAATAAAAAATAAATTTCCGCCGAAGGTTCGATATAGCCAAAACAGACCAGTGACAGTTGGGCTATATCTATCGGGCACTATATTAGGTTTTTAATAACATTCTACGGCTATAAGAAAAATTGATTACTCTTATCTAAGTTATCTAAATTCGATATAATATAGGCACTTTGTGTTTTTTTATGCAATTATTTATTAGTATTGTCTTGTTCAATAATTTATACGTCTACAATGGTACTCATATTTATTACGCTCTGTTTATTTTTAGGTAAGTGACAAATGGAATCATATCTGCGGTGATTGGGTACAATCATGATGCATCCTGCTGGATACTACGCTAATCTTGGTAAGATATTAAATATTACCTTATCATCAAGTTATCACGTTCAATAGAAATACCTATTTTGTTGACGTTTTGGTACAACTTACAATTTGTAAAGAAGATTTTCGTGTTAAGATATAAGTACCCGTACCATGAGTTGGATAGTAGGTAAAGGATAGGTATGTTACGTTTTACCCGATACGTAATGCATTATATCGCACTTGCGCTGACGTGACGTATTGGAGCGAGAGCAATGGTTATTTTACGTATCGAGTAAAACCTATCGTTACCGATAATTGCAAAGTGATGGTAGGTACTGCTACAGATTAATTCATACCTGGGACAACTCGGGGCATTTATACGAAAGTGATGTAGCAAAATATTTTATCGACTAAAAATATATCGATGTTACTGTGAATGACAACATCAAAATGTTATTCGGCATAAATAAATATTAGGTACTTACTCTTCAATTAAAATAAAAAATAAATTTAAACGGGTAGTTACGCGTTTATTTTAAAATAGTTTTCAAAATATACCTAATATTAAAATATCAATATTTAAATTGTCATTTTGATTAAAATGACATCTGCATGCTAGTTTTTACTACCTATCTGAAGAGGCCCGATATCAGATATGACATCGAACCTCTGTACTGTAATAGAGAATGTTCAATAAGCACATCTTTTATTATAATTATATCGACATATTTTTAATCGATATCAAATCCCTATAACTTGCCCCCAGTTATCCCAGGTATGCAGATTATATATTATAATACAAGTGCAATACATACTTAAATAAGTAAAATCACAAGTCACAACAAGCTCTAAAATCGTTAGTAGCACACATAATTTTACCTTATGCCATTGATAATAAAGGTCTAATTTACAAACAGTTATTACTACTTACTGTAAAGTACACTACACCTGCAAAGTTTAGAGTCGGGAATAACTGGTTGATGAAACCTATCTTCATTGTTGCAAAGTAAGACAATTAAAAACCAATAATATGATAAGGACATAAATATATTCCTCCTAAAAAAATACTTATTTTATGTATGAAATTTATATAAAGAAAAAAATACATTTTGCTACAGTGTTTTAGTTTATTGCTATAACAATTAATGAAGAAAACTTAAAACTCATTTTTTCATACAGGATGCCATCTGGGTCGTGGAGCAAGCGTGAACAGGGTACTAGGGACGGTCACGCTAAGCAACTTTCACCTTAATACCCTGTTCGCTCTTGTTCTACGACCCAGCTTATATTATAAGCTTAAATAAAGTAGCAGGCGCGAGATGGTCCCTATTTTCATTCGAGTACCTATAGGTATAATTATAGTAATAATTTTACAGAACCCTCATCAACATCCTAACTTACTTACACCTAGCATGTTGGATACCAATACTAAATTGGAACTGAAATACAAGCTTTTTTCAAGTGGGTATTTGTTCCTCAATGAATTGTGGTTATCACTTTTATCAGTCTACGACATACGCAATTTTCAGGTTTATAACGGCTTGCTACAGGTTGTTATTAGTTTATGAAACCATATGGACCAGGTAAAACATCAATATCAAGAAAATATTGATAGTATCTTTCAGTTGTTTACTGTTTTTAATCCAGCTCGTTTTTCTTGCAAACTGCTTATCACGAGGTAGGCTTTATCAATCTCCAGTTCCGCGAAATCATTGTTAATCTTAGTCAAGCGCTTGTGACGTCACGTCGCTGATAATGCCAACAAGAATTATAGACGCGATTCGTCTAGCTACCTACTTAATTCCTGTCGAAAACGAACACTGCTGAATTAATATTTATTTTACCAAAGCTGTTGCGCTCCATTTATTTCAAGACGCATATAGAGTAAATTTGTAAAAAATATCTAGTAATATAATCTATATATATAAACGGCAATGTCCTGACTGACTGACTGACTGACTTAAATCAACGCACAGCCCAAACCGCTGGTTCTAGAGAGTTCAAACTTGGCATGTAGATTCTTTATAATGTTTAGAGGCGCACTAAGAACGGATTTTTGAAAATTCGTCCCGTAAAGGGGTTAAATGGGGGGTTAAAGTTTGTATGGGAAAATAAGATTAGTTGGGCTATTTTATTTGAAACTTCACAGGAATGTTTTTAACAATAAATAAGTAAACACGTATTTCAGGTTTTATGAAAATTCATTGCCTATGGGGGTTAAATGGAGGGTTAAAGTTTGTATGGGGAAATATGATTAGTTGGGCTATTTTATTCAAAACTTCACAGGAATGTTTTTAATAATAAATAAGTAAACACATGTTTCAGGCTTTTTGAAAATTCATCCCTTAAAGGGGTTAAATGGAGGGTTAAAGTTTGTATGGGGAAATAAGATTGGTTGGGCTATTTTATTCGAAACTTCACATGAATGTTTTTAAAAATAAATAAGTAAACACATATTTCAGGTTTTTTGAAAATTCATTCCCTATGGGGGTTAAATGGAGGGTTACAGTTTGTATGGGGAAATAAGATTAGTTGGGCTACTTTATTCGAAACTTCACATGAATGTTTTTAACAATAAATAAGTAAACACTTATTTCAGGTTTTTTGAAAATTCATTCCCTATGGGGGTTAAATGGAGGGTTAAAGTTTGTATGGGGAAATAAGATTAGTTGGGCTATTTTATTCGAAACTTCACAGGAATGTTTTTAATAATAAATAAGTAAACACGTGTTTCAGGTTTTTTGAAAATTCATCCCTTAAAGGGGTTAAATGGAGGGTTAAAGTTTGTATGGGGAAATAAGATTGGTTGGGCTATTTAATTCAAAACTTCATAGAAGTGTTCTTGCCAATGAAGATGTAGGTATTTATCTATATACCATGATATATACGTGTAACATAGGTACGATGAATACGTAGATACTTTTAATATTAAATTTTGGTAAGTAATGCAGTTTACTACATAAAAGGTCATTGTGAGGTTTTAGTTTTTAAGTCTAGACAAAACCATATCGACGCTGGAAAGGAGAAATTGGATAAGCGACACAGTGCGTACTTTACAGGAGAGCAATAAAACCGCCGAGATTTTCGGAAAAAAATCATTAAAATTAATGAGCAGGCCAAATCAAATAATTGAAGCATTATTTATGGACATAAATATGTTTTCTACGTGATGTTTTAATTATTTAACGTATTCAAGTGTTATTTAAGGATTTACTGTCGCTTAAGCAAAACGGTCGGAAAAATGTATTCAGGTAAAATTATCTAACCAACACGTTGTACAAGAAATAAGGAAGGTAAAAAGGTCCACACGAGACTTACATACCAAATTCATCACGTTAAAATGATCTAACTGCCGAAGTGGCTTATTTTATATTCAAGTAAAAATATATAAATTGATAAAATAGCATAAACATATCATTAAAAAATATCCACATACTTAAAATGAGAAACTATTTTGGACTTCATAGTCAGTCATTTTAATTACATGAGTAACATTCCGTGACTAGTACCTAAACGAATTTACTTACACGTGAAAAAAGAAAAATACTGTTTTAGGTATTTTTATAATTTATTCCCAAAAGTAGGTAAGTAGTAAAAAGGGATAAGTGAAGGGAATGGTTCATAAATAAATACAATGTAGGTAAAAATGGATAAACGCCAATAAGAATTCAGATATAATAGTCAAGTTATATTGTCTAACCGTCTTAAATTTTAAATTAAGATAAAGGTAAAATTGTCCAAACGACATGAGAACATATCATACTGTCAGGTAGAAACAGCTAACCCACAAGTGAAGATTAGTTGTTACACAGCAAAAATATCCAAGTAAAATTTAACCTGTCATGACGAATAGGTAAAATAATCCAAGATTAATTATGATGAATTATATTTTATCTCATCTCCATTTTCCTAAAAGTTGTCAAAAACCAAGTCGTTTAGTAATAAAAAATGGTCGAAAGTTCTCTAAATCACCGATGGGATAAGCGACACAAAAGTTGTCAGATGGATACGAAACCTAGCTCATTCGACGCAGAAAAAATTGCCGATTCTAACGGTGTATATAACTCAATATCTTCAAAAGTGTCGCTTATCCAATTTCTCCTTTCCAGCGTCGATATTTATTTGTTTGTTCGTAAAAACTATCTACAATTTTGCATGGCGACATATGATTCAAAGCGAACGAATTTCAAATGTTTGTGTGACAGCTCGCGGACAGTATATGTATGTATAAGCGGCGCGGGTACGCGGGCCGCCTCACTGTAAATTCAGCTTTCTAATTCGTGTAGTTTATTTGCAATTAAGTATTTAATTATATCATACTAATATGCTGTTCAATGAAACAGACTTCAAACAGAATGTAATAAGGTAAGATTCTACTTAGTTTTAGGAAAGGTTAGAACTGCGACCCCACACAGAAACGAACGGCTATCAAAGTAGGTTTAGGGTTAGATTAGAAATGCGACTCCACACAAAAACGAACGACTATCAAAGGAGGTTCAGGTTAGGTTTGAATAGTAACCCCACACAGCAACGAACGGCTTTGAAAGTAGGTTTATGTTAGGTTTGAACTCCAACCCCACACAGAAACTAACGGCTATTAAAGTAGGTTTAGGTTAGGTTAGAACTGCGACCCCACACATGAGCAAACGGCTATTAAAGTAGTTTAAGGTTAGGTTAAAACTGCGACCATTGCGATTCCACGCAGAAATGAACGGTTATTCAAATAGGTTTAGGTTAGGTTAGAACTGCGACCCCACAGATAAGCAAACAGCTATCAAAGTAGGTTCAGGTTAGGTTAGAACTGAGACCCCACACATAAGCAAACGGCTATCAAAGTAGGTTTAGGTTAAGTAAGAACTGCGACCAGTGCGACCCCAAACAGAAACGAACGGCTATTAAAATAGGTTTATGTTAGGGTAAAACTGTGACCCCATACATAAGCGAACAGCTATCAAAGAACGTTTAGGTTAGGTTAGAACTGCGACCCCACACAGAAACGAACGGCTATCAAAGTAGGTTTAGTTTAGGTTAGAACTGCGACCCCACACATAAGCGAACAGCTATCAAAGTAGGTTTAGGTTAGGTTAGAACTGCGACCCCACACATAAGCAAACGGCTATCAAAGCAAGTTTAGTTTAGGTTAGGACTACGACTCCACACAAAAGCAAACGGCTATCAAAGTAGGTTTAGTTTAGGTTATAACTGCGACCCCACACATAAGCGAACAGCTATCAAAGTAGGTTTAGGTTAGGTTAGAACTGCGACCCCACACATAAGCAAACGGCTATCAAAGCAGGTTTAGTTTAGGTTAGAACTGCGACCCCACACAAAAGAAAACGGCAATCAAAGTAGGTTAGGTTAGAACTGCGACCCCACACAAAAGCAAACGGCTATCAAAGTAGGTTTAGTTTAGGTTAGAACTGCGACCCCACACAAAAGTAAACGGCTATCAAAGTAGGTTTAGGTTTGGTTAAAACTGCGACCAGTGCGACCCCACATAGAAACGAACGGCTATTAAAATATGTTTAAGTTAGGTTACAACTGTGACCCCACATATAAGCAAACAGCTATCAAAGTAGGTTCAGGGTTAGTTTAGAACTGCGGTATAAATATTACTAAATTTAAACCAAACTAAAATAAGAACCCGTAAAGGAAAACCTCAAGCACCATTCAAACTTCCCCGATTAAAATTTACTGAAAATTATTCTTCGACAGAATGACTTGTCGATGAAATGAAAATACTTGAACCGTTGTCTTTTAAACAACATTCGATTAAATGATCGTCGACAAGTCAAGGCGAAACCCAAAAAAAAAAATATCACAAATATTAAACTTATTTCGGCCACTTTTGAATCTCCTGAGAAAAAAAAACAAAATAGGATTCATTATTTGCAGGAAACCGTGTAACATGCATAATAGTATATAACTACATACAATCGAAATGGTAACCTCCTTCTTTTTTGAAGTCGGTTGAAAATATTTTTTTTCATAGAAGTCCAAAATCTACGCGTGCGAAGCCGCGGGCAAAAGCTAGTTATTATCTAAAGTAAATATGAACTGTTAAATAAATTGTTTGAAACTATGAAAGTTAACAGATGAGATGACTAATGACCAAAATATGTAGTCTAATGTATCAGCTAACTCAAACTGATGTACAATACAGGTAACGTTAAAAAATATTATAGTAATATCCCAGTAGTAGAAATTGAGAGCTTTAATAACTTCCGTGTAATGTAGATGACTTATATTGGGTATATCAAAAGGTAATAAAATTATGCTTTAAGGCGTTAAGTTCTCTATTTTACAATATTGATATATATATACAATAATTTTATAAACCTTGAGGAACCGTCGCGATCTTTCAAAGATTCCGTTATCAGATCCCGATTGTTTGTCTGAAAAACCAACTAGAAAGTTGAAAGAAATTTTTTAATTTTCAATCCATCATCAACTCATCAGTGACATTTTGCAGTCGTTCTAATCCTATCAAAACCTGATAGTTTCCGAAATATCCAGCCTCGACGAAACCCTTAGTTAATACTAGTCTTACCCTTCCGACTCGTACAAATAGCGGCAATTCAGTACATTTGCACTTGGCTTAATGGCTTCACTCAGTTTGTAGCGAATTCGGTTCCAATTGATTGGCCAATTAGATACCACTAATGTGCTCTCCGTTCCCGGAACAATTCAGTAGAATGCGATCCTTTAGAAGAAAATACTATCTTATTATTTAGGCATGCTAATCGTAATTTATTGTGCTTTACTATAAGATAAAGGTTTAGAGATTGCCATTTAACGCGACAAATATCAAAATAAAATAATGTAAAGATATCCTATCGATATCATTAAATTAACATTTTACTATTCAGAATAGTTTATTACTAAAGCGTTTAATAAAACGCCAAACCCCAGTTGCTACGGGCTGTATTCACGTCAACGTTGAGTTAGAAACGTCTACTATCGCAAGGAATAACCATAAAATTATGATTTATAAACGTCGACTCACCATGGTCTGGTGTAATAAAATCGACGCCATAGCCATGTGCGACTAAGTCGTGCCATTTCTTTAGTATGCGATACGATGCCCAGTTACAAACTTATTTATGTTCCATAACGCATACCTTTGGCTTCGGCTATTATTACCTATTGGTCGATTTATTGCTTTATGATGGCAGATTGTCATTTAAAAGTAATAAAACAAAATATACCTTGAAAAAAGCAGAAATATATTTGAACGCTGTTTGCGAATACTACACAGTTTCTATCAGCTGATTATTCAAGATAATTGATAAGAGAATTGTATTGCCTCCTAAGCAGCCATACAAGAGAAATATCCAAAATATGCCATTGAAATATTTACCTACACGGCATGAAATAAAGTGGATTTTAAGTTTTTTCGAAAATTTTACATAATGAAACAAATGCAACCCTATTATAATTGCATAGAATTTAAATTCGTTCGATGTTAATAAGTAGTACAGGTGGGCTATCGACTTTATGAGGATAGTACAGGATTTATTTAGAAATTGTCACATGTTATACCTACACATTGTTAATAAAATGTATGCATTACTTAATTGATACTAAAATTTCAAATACCTAAGTAAATTTGCTGCAAAAGGCACCTTTAAAAAGTAGTTAACAAACTATTCAAGTAAATAATCTCCGCACTTAACAAACGGTACAAGAGCACATTGATCCATTTCCCACAAACTCAATTTCATAGACGCTCCTCAGTGTGTTTACCCACGATTGACCTTAAGTCCTTGGACAAGCGTTAATAATGAAGAGTCGGGAAGTACAGAGGATGCAGCATGCAAGCGGGGCACTTTGGACGCCTCCATTGCCAACGTGACATAACACGGCTCGCCCCGCCCACGCGGTCTCGCTCCCTCGGCCGGCGTGCGAGCGAGACGCTCACACTCCCTCCGCCGAAGCCTCCGCGCTCTACTGTTTCTAAGAAAAGCCAACTGTTATTATCCGCGGCGGATTGTTCTCGACCTCTCGCGGCTCCCATGAATGAACGCGGCGCCCGCAGGTGTGCACCCCCCAGCACTGAATTTCGACAATTACCCACTTCTAAATTCGTATAGTTGCAAACCAATTTTGAGCACGCAACACGATAATTTTCAGTGGCCAGCGCTACGCTTTCGGCTAATCGCAGGGCTCCAGAGGAAGTTGTGGTCCGAAATCACCTTAGCGTTTTACTTCGATTTGCATTGATAATTTTGATTGAACACGCTCCTTTCACGAAGAGCCCTCGTTCTACCCCTTCAGCAGCCATCAATCACATAGCTATTGGCACTAATACGTGTGATAATTTAGGCATGTGTGGGAAGATTTGGTCGTAGCTGCCAATGATTGGATAATCACATTAATTCAGTCGCATTAGGTATTGACTCATTCATTGGGTATATGATAGATGCGCATGAATGAGTAAGAGGTAATTAACGTGATTTAACTAGAGCAGAAACAATTGAACATGGGTTTCGTAGGGGCAAAGAAGGAAATGTAGGTAGTTAATGAAATAATTATGCACATCATAATAAAATATCATAATACATGGAAGTTTTTTGTAACACTAGCTACTAAATCAAAAACATTAAGTACTTTACCTATAATTTTTACTAATTTATAATATTCCAACTTCCAACGTGAAACAAAATTTAATCAAGCAAAGAAACTTTTTCGACACACACAGACACCCAGAAGACATACCTGCTTGAGTATTCCTTGCTTTAGTAAATGGGTCGATTGTAAAAAAAAACTTCGGTCCTTTGTTTAACGAAGTTACCCATATATATGTAGTTTGTATGTATAACAACCCACAAAACTATATAAAGTAGATACAATTGAACCCCCCTGTTATTAATATATGAAATAATAGATCAAATTAACCAGTCTTTCTTTTCATACGTTTTGTTCACATATCACTAGCAGGCCTAGCAGCATTACTAGTATTCGTAGGCGCCACTGATAAGTAATTAAATAAAACACGAATCTAATGTTTGCATCGTTTTAATTTGGACGCGTGACAAATACACTAGGTATAATATCTATGGCAATATAGCTAACCTATAAGGGAAAAAAAATCTTGGCATGGAGTTCAGGCACTAAACATCAATTTTAAGATTTTTAATGTACAATAATTGTACATTAAAAATATTATAATTTATGTTTTTTGCTAGGTATGTTGAATATGTTATGCTGTGGTATACGGCATTTTAACATAAACCACTTGTGATTTTTTGACTAATTCAAGGCACTAGTATATGTTTCGTCTCTAGATTAGGTGATAATTAAGTAGGCACTTACTCTACTTTCTGATCAAAATTATCTACGCATGCTCTTCGAGCATTAGAAATAAAGTAAACAATGCAGATTGACAAGGCAGTTTTTATATAACAAAATACTCGTAGTTCATAGTAATAACGAAAATAATAAAAAAAAATTGATCGTATGGGATGTACATACATACAATTGTTAGTAGAGCATAAAGTTTTATTATTTGTAGCTTGTCCAGAAAAAAAAACCGGCCAAGTGCAAGTCCGACTCGCGCGCGAAGGTTTCCGTACCATTATCAATTTATCATTAAAAAATACAGTTAAATCAACCTACCTCAAAAACTAAAAGAGATAATTTAATCAAACCAAAAATCGTTGATAGAGTTTGTTGATATGCATATATTATTTTTTTGATACCCTACCTAGTCTACCTACACGCTTATATTATATCGAAAAAAAAAATTATCCCTAGTTACACGTATGGAGACACAAACCCAAATATTTTTTTACAATATATATTATCATAATTCAGTAGCGGTTTATGCAACACATATCTTTATGAAATTTCAATTCTGTAGCATTTATAGTTTCCGAGTAAATTGGCTTTGACAGACGGAGAGACGGACACGACGAATCTATAAGGGTTCCGTTTTTGCCATTTTGGCTACGGAACCCTATAAACTCAAAATAATTTAAGGTTTTATGAAATAAATATTACCGCGGTTTCTATAGTGTAAAGATGGCATTAAAGGAAAATGATGTTATCCATATAAGATAATATTAACGTTTCTTTTAAGTATAAAACCTTAATGACGATATGATATCGCTTTACACTGGTGTCAGATACCGACGATGAAAGATACCAACCGAATTAATTACTAAACACCGATAAGGAGAGAAAGCAACATGATATTATAGTCATTCATAGTTTGCAGCTGGCTACTTTGATTGAAATGAGCCCTCTGCATGTCGAGTAAAGGCTGTTAGGCGCCGCCTTTTCGGCAGTGGAAGTGGTCGGACCGGTCCCGGCGCTGTCGTAATAACAGTAGCCTTAACGATTGTTGGCTCACGATAAATATACACCTTGTTCCGCCGTTATACAGCGCCTAAGGCTAGTTGTCTTTAACAGCTCTCCTACGAACTAGACGAAAATCTGTTCTAATTTATCGCTAATAACCAGACCGACGATATTTAATTTGATCTAATTACGTGTCAAGTCATCTTTTATTTTTTACAACACACTACGGAATCTTCTATTAGCTTGCGAACTGAGCAGCGATGTAAAGATACTTTATTATTGTCATGTAAACACGTGAGTTTTCTCCTCGCTTGAGATAAAAAAACACGTAATGATTCACTACCGAGGCGCGATGATTTCCACCGACTCGGAAAATTCCTGTTATCGTGTAGAGACTTTCTTCGGCGATCAGTGCACCGGCGGTCCACTCAAATAATCGACACGCGACAACGACATGTAGGTATTGATGATTAGGTACATCCGATGCTCTTCGTTATTGTTTAGAAAATATATCGAATAGAAAGGTACAAAATGTAAAGCGTCAAATTTTTTGAAATTTGGTAATATGTATTTTTATTAAAAATTTAACTTACGTACAAATCACTACAAATTAGGTACAAGTCAAAATTTATCGCGACAAACAGGTTCTTCTTTCAACTTAAATAACCGCAGGACATTCCTAACTAAGCTGTATTTTATCAACCAGCGTCAAGATAAGAGAACTAAAGCAGTGGTGACATCACCCTGAAACAGACCATGCTTTGATAAAGAAAGTGGTCAGGTGGTAATTTTTTTACCAACTGATAATAATATAATTCTATCTGCAGACGGCGCTTAATGAACAATTATTATTATTGTGATATAATATAACTAATTTATTCTGGTAAAATTAACTAATCAGTAAACACGCTAATAATGATGACTATTTAGTGGAATCACAACCGAAGGCAGCAGCTCTCTCCGGCAGAACCGTAAAAATCAATCCTAATTAAAGTGTCCAATGAAATAAAAAAGTAATGATCTACAACTTCCCGAGATTCGTGAGCGCCCGCTCCGCTCAAGCAAAGTGGACTTGGCACAGACAGGAGCATATCGGATCGAAACTCGAAATCTTAAACCGGTTCCTGTTGTCTGTGTCCCTTTCGGTTGCACGGCCGTGTGTATTATCGGGTCTCTTCTGTGAGTCACCGTTTACGTATCACGCCCGCCGCTCTACGCACTTCATGGTCACCCGTTCAACTCTGTCACGCTTTAGCTGCAATGACTAGACGTTTACATGTACGACAATATCTGTATTAATGTCCAAGCTAATAACTGGTTCAATTAAGGTTTAAGCACACTAAACTATTTACTGTTAAAACTGTTATTCATTAAACGTAGTTTTTCCTGAGTCGTATGATGATTATAAAATACGACTCAAACATCTATTGATAAGTATTACTATCCAACTGGATTTACGCAATGGCTTTAAATATATTTTAAAATGCCAAGATTCTAAAGAGCAAAAACACAATTAACCACTTCCTTTCAGTAAGCGACGATTTAACTTCAGGACTTTCAGGAGTGATTTCATTTTATTAATCTGATCCAAATGCGTCTCCCAGGTGAAAGGACGTTTTATTTGTCATCGTGCCATTAAGATTAAGAGAAAAATTTACGGCGCTTTAAACGTTAATGTGCCATTTGGCGTGTTCATATATAAACATTCTGCGTTTCAGAGTACAATTTTCATAGGGTTTTACAGTTGTGTCGGCAATATACACAGCACGCATTCAACAGATTATTTAGAATGCCTCTTTAGCTATTTAAGTTAATGAGAAGAAGTAACAAATACTCGCAATGTAAAATTTATTTAAGAAATTAATAAAGCGGCTTTGGTATCAATATTGATGATTCATTTATTATCAATCGATTTATTGATGTAACCACTAACCAATGGCGCTGTACGCGGTGCACTTGGAAGTGTAGAAAGAGAAAGGAAGCATCCAAAAGTGGGTAATGTTTTTGCTGTTCTCGTTGTATAGCTCGGCGCGCGCATGATTCACCGTGCGCGTGGGCCGAAGCTTATTGTATTAGCTCGTCTCTACACTCGATAACATTGACGTTTTTTTCGTAATCTACAATACAATGCTAGGAGTCTATGATTCATTACACCTGTTTATATGAGTTTATTCTAACTTTCTTTTTCATTTGCACGATGTTGTACAACAAATGTTTGCTATTCAAAACCTTTGAATGTGAATAACAGTAGCTCTTCATTATGTCCTGTATTGTTATCACTTATACTGGTACTATTTACCTTCCGTGACAACTCAAAACACCTTATACGATGAAATGAGGCTTTAGAAAGGGATCTTTTAGACTTACACTGATATCCTGACACCATATGCAGATGTGTTCGTTTAGTTCTTTTATTAATTCTAATTCGAAACATCGTAATGTAGCCCTACTTGATTTAAAGAAATCTTAAAACAACGGTATACATGCTGAGAAAAACAATCATAGAAGATTGATTTAACTTAAATATTCCGATGAGGTTTTTAGTCCTTAAAGTTCATAGTTGCTTGAAATGGTATTTAATCTGACCTTTAAGAGATCGATACACATTGAGCTGACGACGTCGATGTCGCAAACGTGAGCATTGTGCCGGCACAGCGCAGATCGAGCTTTCCCACCGTGGCATTGTAATATCCGTTCACTTTGCTGCGTCGCCTAATTGAGTAAATAAATACAAAACTGTTTAAATAATAATAACAGCTTGATCATTGAGCAATAAAAAATAATGATTCTAAGTTTAAATATTTTTTAATTTCTAAAACCAGGCTTTGTTATTATTTGATTCACTGATATGTATTATCTACATATTCTTTTAAATGTGTAGTGTAACTGTGGATCCCAGCAGATTTATAGGACACAGTGTAATAATTCGTGTATAATATTAGGCTGTACATGAGAAGGCAATTTTAATAATAGGTACCTTACGCCTAAGCATATTATACGTAGTTGTTTGTTATCCCTAAAATATTTAAAAAAATGTATCTTATTTGTTTCTGAAAATGGTCTAGACACAATTACAAACATTAATATTGATTAAAATGTATACTATATACGTGGCGGTAAGTTGCGTGCACATTGCATTTAACTCTTGTGTTAACCTGTATCGTAAAAGCTTAGGCCTTTGCCCATCGCATGCTGAAGTGGGGGTCAATATTCCGTTATGCAATATGCTCGATGCATCGGTAAGTTTCCGCGAAATAGACGCAATTAAAAATCATAAAAACATTCGATTTGGTGACAGGCGCTTACTTGGGCACTATTACTTATTTAGCTGCTATTACTTAGGTTTTAACTACTTTCGCAGTGCACCGAACGAACGATAACAAAATTATATTTCATACATACGCAGGTAAAGGTTTTTTTATTCCATTATGTATTATTATTATCAGTAAGTTAGCATGTCATTTTTAATCAAGCGAGCAAGTAAATGTATGTACATATATTTTTGTATTATTTACATCTATATTCATTATTTGTATAAATTGTTTTCTATGGAATTACCTACTATATTAGGTAAATGTACGAGTGCTCGTCGCTGACTTAAAATCACACAACGTTGAAGGCACCTTCAACGTTGTGTGATTTTAAGTCATGTTCATGTGTCATGTCTAATGGCCACTAAGATGTAGAGTATTATTGATTACCTACGTTTACCTTAAATGTAAGAAAAAAAAATGTATCAGTTGATAAAGCATCACGATCTTGAAATATGGTTACACGCTTTTACACTGTTTACTTCATGTCTACTAATATTATTTTTTATTAATTGGTTAATCTCATCGGCATATATTTTTTAGGGTAAGTTCAAGGAAACTATTTATTTCCTGAAATGTGACCGAAATAAAATCAAATAAGAATAAAATAGAATCAAACGCTTAAATGCAATCAATAATAAACGTATCAAGTCCATTTTAAGTAGACTTACGAGCTCTTATTTTTCCATCATATGTGAAACATTGGTCACCTCCGTTTCGTAGCAAGGGGGTTAGGCTGGCACACATGCATTATTCAACACTCATTCCTATTCAACGCCGACAGGCCACCCGATAAAAACTTCTCGTTTGACAAGCCAACGCCAGCACCCTTTGTACTTACGTCATGTCCTTTATGTCTCCTACGCTAAACTTACCGGTGTAGAACAACTTAAACGCGCGATAATTACGTCTCAGAATTATTTATGAGCTGCGAAACATATTTTTTCCATATTTGAGTAGCTTTTAGAGCGCCGTTTCCTAAAGAGAGTGAGTTTCATTTTTAAATAGCTTTGTATGAAAATTAGAATGAGTCAAATACGTTTGCAGACAGAGAAAGGATCAGTTACAAACGTGTATATTATATTTAAATAAGGAAATGCTTTCCGGGAAACAAAACAAAAAACGTTTGAAAATGAAATATTTACTTTCCTAGAGCTTATTATCCGGAACTAATAAGACAAAGAAAATTGCTGGTAACAACAGAACGATGTTTACTGTGTTTCAGGAAATCATAAGCTTTTACTTAAATCAAATTTATAAATAGTTACAAGTACACAGTCATAAATATCATAATATACGTAGTGCGATGTCGCATAAGATTGGAGGTTAAAGATCAAATAGTTTTAACAATCGATTAGGCGGCACATACGGAGCAAAAGCTCAACACTCCAATCGACTCGTGATCGATTCGGCCTACTTACACTCAACAAGCAACGACTTAATGTCTCTATTTTAACATTATAAATTGTATGTGTTAATTCATATATTAAGTACAATATGCATATTTGAATAATAAAAAATGGGATATTTACCACATAAAAACATTATACATGGTAAATAAAATACCCCATTGTAAACCATATTAATAATGTAAATGGTCATTTAATATTATATGGTTAGGTCACAAACGATAGGTATAAAATTAAGAAACACATAGGTTTTCTGATTTTTTTTTAAATCCTGAAGAACATTACATAACTAATAGTTATGAGAACTTATTTTTATATTTGACATTTTGTCAGTAATCACTAAGTCACTACATTAACAATAAAAATAGCCGTGATATTTCGCGATTTTTTGCATGTTTTTACCCCATCTTTCCGTTTGCTTAAGTTATGGGACTAAATTTGAAACTAAAATGTGTTTTACCATAATTGTGTAAAACCGAATATCTGACTGGACAGTAACAACGATGAATATTAAAACATGACAACAGGTTATTAGTACTATTACTGGAACTGATTAATACCGGAATGAATATTGAATCGGCTAATTATTGGTTGTAGAATGATATCGTCGGAAGTTGTGGGAATGGTCACCGTTGCTGGCACAGTGCCCACAAACGGCTGACGCCTTTACTGTTACGCGATGACTGTCCGCAGTGGGTTTTATTGTAATTTATTCTTGTTTACTTCACGCGATCGAAGGCAAAGACATCTCTGAATGTATTTAATTAAACAATCAGTTTATCCACACGTTCTGATTTCACTAGTTACCATTTTCGTAGATACAAGCTAGTAGTGTACAAGACATTTATATGCCTATATGTACTTAACTAAGTTATTATTTATTATAAATATAAATATTATTAAGTAGTGTGACTACTGGAGAAAAATTAAATAAGTGCAAATCAAAATATTTAGTTAATAAATAATTTGATTTGTACTTTCGCAATATGTTTAAGTTATTATTTATTAAAAAGGTTTCCGTAGTTGCAAATATAAAATATATACTACAATATTTTTTCTTTAAATGTGTACTTAAACTCTAAGGTACGTAAGAGATTCATTGCATAGAACGTCATACGAATGACAAAATTAAGAAACGTTATATTCGCACCCGTACCGAACAGCGTTTATTAAATGTTTCAAATTCGCTTAAGCTCAAGCGTGTTTAGGAAGTCAGTTGAGCTAGCTCTACATTTTACTAATATATCTTAACTATGTATTTACACAGCATTGTTGTTTTTGTAACCGACGTTTCAACTTAGTTTACGCAATTAGGAGCACACATGGTATTTTTAATGTCCAACCTTATATGAGGCACAAAATAGGAACGTTAATAATAATAACTCTCTCTTGTTATGCAAATAGTTTATAGTGGTAAAAATTCTTTATGAATGCAACTGCACCTTATAATGACCCGCATCGTAAATGCTACCGGTGATTGTTTGTGTTGCAACTTACAACCCTGCGTGGATCGTGCCGCGGGCGACGGCGGTCTCACAGCCACTCATTTTCTAATTATCTACTACTAGCAATTCCATTAGCAAATTCATTGCGCGACAAAGTAGTGGAAGTCATTAGATCCCACCTGGCATTATACCTGGCCTGTTCCAGAAGTTGTTGATCAATTTAATACTTTCTTTTAATAAATAAAAAAGAAAATAAACCATAAAAAAGATATTGCTGATCAAGGGATCTGCAATATACCTATTACACCTTTATCTGACTAAGCGGTAATGCATCACATCGGAGAATAAGAAACGTAAATGGCGAATCAACAGAACAGCACGCATCTAGCCACTCATAAATATGGACATGTGTCGCAAGAACCTTGTTTTTTAGCATTTGTACGTTGCGAGGCAGGAATTCTGCTAATCGTTGCTGGCAACATTTTGCGCATGCCATGGATGTTGTTGCTGCGGTAAATGAGTATAATTTAACCGCAAGCAACCTCCTTCACTCT
>JALPQI010015513.1:0-41191 GCA_025490895.1 Thaumatotibia leucotreta
ATACACAAAGCGAATTCCTGAAATCCATCGGGTTTTCAGCAAAATTCCGCTATCAAATAAGCGGGACAACAGTTTGTATCGCGGTAATGGGCGCGGGCGACTGATCGCCCGTGAAATGAAGCCACGGCGCTATTACCGAGCGCTGCGGCCACGACGAAATGGTCGGCCATTTCGTCGTGGCCAGAATGCACGGTTTAGCTTCTAAGCACGTTACCAATTTAGTTTTGGTAATATACTTACTTACGCTTAAAATATTGGATTGGTCTTCTTTGTTTCATGACGTCTTAATTTAGAATTTATAATAGCTAAATAGCTATTATTTGTAGAGGTCTAACAACGCATAAACATATGAAGGGTCCACGGAAAAAACATGTCTAGTCAATCCAAATTTCAAAAGGAAATACCATCTTATTTTTAAAGGAACAAGGTAAAAATGTACCCTTATTTTCCTAAGGATTGGACATTTTCTTTCCGTGGACCATTCATATTATTCAAATTTTGTAATCAAATAATTTGAATTGTACTAACGCCTCACGATAATTCAAAATAAGTTTGCAAATTAACCATTTTACTATAAATTCATACTTTTCATACTTCCAGAGAGTCTGAGACTGCGTTTCCTTCCAATCACATACGTTTTCTTTGCACACGCAGTGCACCGTTGCCTATAGCTAGTACTGATCGACATAGCACTTTCACAGCAATAGTTGCCGTAATCAGCAATCACAGTAAATTGCTTTATGAGTTGACTCATAACAGACACATGTCGCCTACAATGGAGCAGTTTCAATCCAGTCCATTACATTTTTCTTCCAGTTATTGGGGTGACCATAATTTATTTTATATTCCGAACTTTGGCTATCAATTTCCTTTACGTTCCATAAAAGCCAGGTGAAAATTTGGGAGTGCTTTTAAATTGTCTACGCCCGTTCGCTTTGACACCACAATTTCACATTTTCTGGGTCCCTGGAAATGCAACGCTGATTCGCCGTTGTCAGCGCGCCGGCCGGGATGCCGCCGCGAAATGTGGCTGTAGTTCCAATCGCTAGGCGTGGCTGCGTCCATTACATCGCTTGGAATTAACCTGAGAGGTTACCATTTCAGAATTTCAGTTCCCAAAGTAAAAGTCAGAGGCATAGTCAAACGATTATTTATTCTAATTTGCAAAAACTTTCAAATCGTCAAACATAATTATACAAAATTAAAAAATTAAATATACTATACCACCGGTTCTAAACAACGAAATTGTCTTTATGAAAAATAATAGTACTATTCCTGTCTGCTAGACATCTCAAGAATTCATCCTTGATCCTTTTGATACAATAAACACTTGTATTCCATCTCCATCTATTTCTGTAAACAAGGTACTAGTAACACAAGTAGCGTAGGTAAAATTATAATTTATTTTCGTTGGGTATATCAAAACCTATGTTTGAAACTGTATTTTTACAAGCTTAGCTTAGCAAGTTACTTGTTAAGTTAGGAGACATTTATGAATAAGAGGGTTACATTTTAAACTGGTTGCCTCGAAAATCTGGTCTAGAGAAAACCTCGCCTGCTCTTGAGTAACCGAAGGGAATGCCTGAACGCTGTCCGCCGCCGGTAGCTGTCAGACGCTGGGTTTTCGGCAGACTGGCATTTCTGTATGCCAGTCAGCTCACTATTTACTTCTTTTTTGGCATTTTTTGGCTTATTTCTGTTCACAGCGTTACATAAACTGAAGCATGTATACCTTTTTAATGCCTGGAGCGGAGCCCGGACTGAGGAGGAGAATTGAAGTAAAAACATTTTGATGTAGATAGGTTTGTTACATTATAATGTGAAATACTAAATTACATATAATTTAATTATTTTAATTATTTATTATATTTTTTTTTTTTAGTTTTATTTTATTTGTAATAAACATTCTTACTAATTACATATTAAGCGATAAAAAGAAAAGTACTTTTTTTGTATTACCTTTTTGTATTATAAATTAGTTATGATATCTAATATTTTGAATATAATTATATAATTAGTAGTGTTAACACTTAGAAACACATATTTAAATTTATTTACATGAAACAATTTTGATTTGTTCCACACAAGTAGGCAGGCAGTGATACTTTGTGACACTTAGTGAAGCACAAAGATATTACACAGCAAATAAACAGTCAAAACGAATTAAGAATATAGTAGAACTTCAAATTATAAAACTAGAGTGTAATGATTTAAGTGGTATGTTACGTGATAAACTTGTTATTACCAACATTGTTCTCGTGTGTATTATTAACTATGAATATTGGAATTGCAGCATAAAGTATTCACTGATTTAATTAATTTATTAAACTTTTTCATGACAGTTAATCTCTTTATAATTACATAAGGTGCTTTCAAATTAGTTGCCGATACCTTAGGCTTGGAGGCGAGGCGCAGTGTTTGAAGACGAAAGTCTTTAATCAGTGTGTGTTGCCAGTGATGACATACGGTACTGAAACGTGGCCGCTTACAATGGGCCTCATAAGAAGGCTCAAAGTCACCCAAAGGGCAATGGAGAGGGCTATGCTAGGAGTCTCTCTGCGTGATCGGATTAAAAATGAGACCATCCGCAGCAGAACCAAAGTAACCGAAATAGCTCTCCGAATCGCTAAACTGAAGTGGCAGTGGGCGGAGCACATTGCGCGTAGAACCGATGGCCGTTGGGGCGGGAAGGTTCTTGAGTGGCGGCCACGTACTGGAAGGCGTAGCGTGGGTAGGCCCCCCACAAGGTGGACCGATGACCTGGTGAAGGTCGTAGGAGTCCGCTGGATGCGGGTGGCGCAGGACCGGTCATTGTGGCAATCTTTGGGGGAGGCCTATGTTCAGCAGTGGACGTCTTTCGGCTGATATGATGATGATGATGATGATGATGATGATGATGATGATGATGATGATGATGACTTTAGGCTTTAGGATATGCGTGTGCTCATAATAACGAACAACTTTCTCTATGGGACTCATATCAAAATCATGAAATAAAAATCGCCTTTCTATACAAAGCGGGCCCACCGGCTGATCAACTTGTGTTTTTTTTTCGAGATTTCGATTTGAGTCCCATAAGGAAATTTGTTCGATATCACGAATGTGCAATGCATGCATGCAAACTTAGCGGTCGGCAACTAATTTGATAACACCTTATACAGTGTGTTTCCATGACCCGGGCTTTTACGAAAATGGGTAATAATACGCATTACTAGCAATCGTTTTCATTTAATACTTGACAAATAATTAAATTGACCGTACAATTAATTTTATTTCCTCCGAACGATCAATGTAACGCATGTACTGCTTAGTTGTCAACAGTTGTGAGTGGCTGCGATCTATCATTGTCATGTGCAAATTAACGATTCATGTTGAAGTAAATTGCTGCTCAATTAACTTTTCTTAGAAAGTCAATTACTTTTAAAATTAGCATTTTGAATCGAATAATGTTCACGGTTTGGCTACAAATCTGCATCGCATTCCTCGGTTTCGATAAAAGCTAGTATCATAGACACACACTGTATAATATTTGTGGTGTACACGCAATCCATTACTGTTATTGAAGCCAGGTTAAGCCTTTACACGTGTATTGTCCAGGGATACCGCCGTCCGCCCCGCATCCAATCAATAAAGCTTACCTATGCAATCATAAACCCCCTAAAAACAACAATCGAAAACAATCAGCTCCACCGAATTAAATTAGCCCGGTTTTCGCTTAAAATCAACAATAAACGTTTTTATTCCATTATAAATCCAATAAAAACGAAATCACAGATCATAATTGTATTCTATCGAGCGATCTCCATTAGGGGTTCAGCTGTACGAAACTCGACCTTGTTATGTGTACAATAAAGACTGTGTTAGGGGCGCCTGGCGTTAAGTGAAATGTTCCCCGGTCCGCAATCTTCCGAGTGATCGGCCATTATTTTCTTAAGTTTTCGTAAATGGTAAGTCGAATCTGATCAGCTTATCGGGGTTTCCGAGTCGCACTTCGGGTGTTTAATGCGTTTTTATTATACATATCCGATTAGAATACTCGATTAAGAAGGGGAACATTGTTTGCGAAGGAATGCCTCGATCAAATTTGCTCGGCGCAGACCATTATTGCGATTAAGAAATGTTTTTTCGTTCAAAGTTTAACTAGTAATATTTAAAACCTAGCCAATTCCTGTGTCTTAAAGTTTGTTATTTTTAAACTGTATTACTTATTACATACATATATTTATTTAGTATCTAATAACACTTAGGTACATTTAATTATAGATAATAATAAACAGTTATTTGTCCCATAAAATAAATATATGTATAAATATATCATGTACAGTGCGAGTATATTTCATGCCGATAGCATGATTAACAATTTAAATGAAAGAATTAAATATGTGAGTCACTCTATATGTGAGTTATATTATCAGAGTTACGTGAAATTGATGTCATCGGCATAGAAATTATGAACCATGGTTATAAAACTTATAAACATTGCATTTATTATTTCAAATTGGGATCCTCCGTCTCTTGCACACTAATGACGTCTTTGTTGAAGTAACGAAAGATAAGTGCTACAAATTTACGAATTCCAAAGTTCACAATAGTAGGCCAGATATGCCTGAAATTCGGCTTGGAAACAACGCGCAGAGCGTTTGTACAATGCAAATAAAAGGCACACACGTTATTGCACGAGCGTTTAAGGGGAGTCGGATAACGCAGCCATATTAACATTTAATTTGTTCCTTATAAACAACGCAACTTGCGTAAAGCAGTTTGATTAAAATCGATTTGCTTGTTTAAGACAAAATCAAAGTCTTCAGAGAAACAAAAGTAAAAGAGCTTACATATGTGTAACATCGTATTGATGGTGGTGTAATTATTGGTGATTGACGGTATACAATAGCTGACTGTTCAGCCTAAAAATTAGGTCAATGTCATTTTATTGTAATCGAAGAAGACTAGGACAGCGAAGATAATTCTGCTTTTAATCGAAGCTGCTTATACAATTGCATACTTATTTAATTTCGGTTAAAAGTATTGTTGCAACTAAACACTCATTACAGATCTCAATATTTCCACACAGTAACTTGATATTGTAGTAGTGTATAAAATAAATGAAGTAAAGTTATGTTTTTATCAATGCAACAACTATCCAAAATTACTTAGTCCATAGTTTCCAGTTACTAGGTATTCTGATGAGCGTTTATCGACCTCTGTAGGTCATTAAACGCCTAGAACTCGTACAAATTATAAGTGTTATACTTAATTCGGAGCTAAGTAGGCTTACCTATATTAGGTTATCTCTGAATATTCATTTCTAATAATAGTTTCCTTTTGCAGAACTAGAGTCCCTAACAAAGTTGCTTTAAATCGCCAAAGGCTTTGATGCCCCAGGCTCTGAAACTACTTACAGCCGTGTACACGTGTAGGGTTACACGAGTTTCGCAAACCTTTGGATTTCCCATAAAATGTGTGTCACATTGTAAGAGTTCCCCGTACGTGTATAACAGGTAAAAACATCCAAATATCCTAGCGTATTTGTACGGATTTAAATTCTTATTGCTCATCTTTTTGTTGGTGTAAAATAAGGATATTATCTATACGAGGTTGATTTTTATAAAATCCCTACCTATATATTTTTCTGCAGTAGTTCTTTAACGTACGAGATCGCCAGTAATATATATCTATTATTTTGGATTGACACATGTTAATAATCATTGCAATTGATTTTTAAATTATTTAAAAAAATATTTAGTATAGAGTCTAATAAGATTTGTAGCGCAGGCTTAGCGATTGTCTCTAGAAAAAGCTCCCCATCTGGTTTTTTAATGAGTTAGGTAGCTTATTATAAATCTTAATCATCATGTGATGAGGACTCATTGAAACCAATCTATTTCAAGTATAGAGCGAGCTATGTATCGCGTGGCCTTAAGCGGCTCACCGCCGCCTCTAAATCGAATATTACCGGTCGGCCGCGGAATGCCGCAGCTCCGTCGTTTACATAGTTGCGGCAATCAATAGTTACATTGCGAACGAAACTTTCAATACAAATTGGAACAACAATGCAAACAGTTACCAATTTGCAAGTTGCTCGAACTGATAAGTGCATCGGTCCGTATCATTCCGATTCAGATCACAATGCTTCTGAAGTTACAAATTATTTCAGGTATTCTAGTAAAATGTAATATTGTTTCAATGTTATTTTTTCCACGACGCTAAAGTAGATTTTATACCTACAGTAAATATACCTGTAAGACCACTACTATCTCCTGTTATCGAAATATAGGGATAGAAAATTGGAGTTAAAATTTATCATCAACAGCTCCCAAGATCCCAATCCAATCCCAACAATTTAAAATATCTCTATTAATTTTATCGTGATCAGTGCCAAATAATCACGTTGAAGGACAAAATACACTTATAGATCTGCAATAATGTTTGATTTCATATTGAAATACTGTCTCGAGTGTAACATACATACATGCACACAGATCAACAAATACCACCTTTTATATCAACGCCGACTGGAATGACGCATTAAAAATCCATGAAAAGTCTAAAAATGTGTGGACTCAATGACGACCCCTGAACCGTAATGGCGAGCGATCGTTCGGTGGCTAATGGCGTTCGAACGGGCTGCGGGCTGTAAACACGGGGCCACCCATTAAATCCCTCGTTCAGGTTTCAATTTACACTTTGTGATTTAATAACACCGCATACGTGATACAATGGACCCGTTAGAATATTTCAGTTTATTGCTTTTTTTATTTGTCTCAATGGCTAAAATATTTTTGAATAAATTTCGCGTTAAGTAAGTACATTTTAGTGCCGATCATCCCAACATTACCTTATTTAGTCTTTGGCAGTCGATGGCTTTAGGTATAACATGATCATCATCATCTCAGCCATAAGACGTCCACTGCTGAACATAGGCCTCCCCTCTGGACCTCCACATGTACCGGTTAGATGCGACCTGCATCCAGCGTGTCCCGGCGACCTTCATAAGGTCGTCTGTCCATTTTGTGGGTGGACGTCATACGCTGTGTTTGCCTAGCCGTGGTCTCCACTCGAGCAAGGTATAACATACTCAAATAAAAATAATGCATAATTAATTAATACGAGTATATGACCACTGTAAAGGTGCTTTTAGTTCAAACGAACATTCGCTCATTTTACCCCCCACTCTACGAAATTTGTTCGTTACACAAAACGTGATTCGTCGAAATTCGTTGATTTCGTAGAGTGGGTAGAATGAGCGAATGCTCGTTTGGTCTAAATGCACCTTAAACAAGACCCCAAAATAACATTTGTGTGGCACCTGTTTCGTACTGTCGGAAACATATAAATTGACAGATCACTTTTAATACGCATATTGACAACTAATTTAACACCTATAGCTTTTGTCAAATTCCTATAGTTTTAGGTCATATTTTACCATGTTGACGAATTTGTCATTTATCTTCATATGCAATATATGATCCAAATAAACCAACACATCAGCGCCGACAGCTTATCATTGAAAAATTACGCATCATATATTATATTAAAATAATTATTATCAAACCGGGCTATCACGTATTAAGGTCGATGTTTACTCGACATGTTTCGACCCATTAAGTCCGGCCAAAGCACGACGCATACTGAGTACGATAATATTTGAATATGTTTGAGTCTCACGTTAGTTATAATTCTAAAACATCATATATTATATTTGTGGTTTCCTCTACCTTTAGACTATACCTCGGCATATTTAATAACCTAAGTGATTTACCTTCACCCTCGCCAACCAAATCATTTCACTCCCCAAACGGTTTAACCCCGAGAGTATAATCATCATTATAACAAACTTGGATATTGAATAGGGATCGAACCCGCGTGCCCTTGTGGTTCGTTCATTACGCAAATGTGAGTTGAACCCTGATTTAGTGCTTTAGACAATGGGCACCTTTTTAAGGCAATACTTACAGTCTGTTACCAGCACGCGGGCTTTTATGAAAGCTGATAATGATAAGTATGTTGCTATTAGTATTTGGATACACCGTTTACAAGTTTTTCAATTAATTAAACTATTAATTTTATTACCTTAAGCGACCAATGTTGCGCGTGTAACAGATAATCAATGTTTCTAAATCTTTCTTAGAAAAATAATTAATTCTAAAATGTAAGTGTGTAGCTTAATAATACTCAAGTGTTTGATTAAAAATCGGTTTCTCATTAGGTACGCTAAAATCAAAGAACTCTCACTTGGTTGTAAACTACGGCGCCAATTATGTTTTATGTATATACGCAGAAAAGCAGCGGCGGTTTATAAAATACAGTTTTACAAAATTTATATTTATATAAAATTATAATTTGTCACATTTTTTCTTTCGATATGTAAATATATTTTTCTTAAACTTGCAATGAAATGTTGGCGTTACGTAGGTACCTACGTCAAATTAAACCAGAAAGTACCATCTCACTGGTTTGATGAGTGAACTTGAAATGTAAAGGCATTTCATAACTACCTTGCAGTCTTAGGGTTAAAAAGTTAAAATTTGACGTACAAGTTGTTATTTTTTTATTATTTTGTAGATTCGTTTCGTTCTTTGACTTATTTGTTTGTGTATTGTGGAAATTGCTTTCGATTTTTTATTTTACTGCAAGTTTGAGAAAAGCACTATACAAATCTCGGGGAGAAACAAGGTTACAGGCCGCGTATCTCTATCTGGCCTCAGTGCCTTCGGCCAGATATATCTACCTGGTCTGTAACCTTTCGTTTCCTGTCCTCTGCACAGTGTCTGTATGTATTTTGTTTGCTATCAATTCGAATAAGGAATAAAAGTACAGAAATGTTCAGCTACTATATTCTTACGAGTAAATTTCAAACCTTGCCGTAGCAACAAGGTTCCAATTATCACCCCGCAATTCCGCTCGTCTAGCCGATAGAATGGCTAATTATAAGATCCGGCCGTATTCACATCTCTCATCGGGTGACTATAGCGAGTCGGGGTTTTGAACAAAACTATCCATGAATTCAAAAAAATGATCATGCTAGTTACAAATACAAGTATTATGAGGTGAATAAGGAAGGGTGTGTGATTCGTGATCCGCAGTAAAGTGCCTACAATCTTGCTATCAGTTACCGGGCGACTGAGATTCCTTTGTATAAGTTCATATGTAGGTACATATATTTTTCTGACTATCTCAAGCAACAACAAATCTTCCCATGGATAGGTAGTGGTGGATCATCAAACTTAATTCGCTGGGTAATCTCAAGCTAATTTGGCTTACTCTTTATTGATACCTATAATAATAGCCCACCTAACGAAGACCAAATGTTGCCTGTCGGGGGAAATAACTCGTGTATAAGCGAATTTTGGCATAGTTGTAGGGAATGGTGTTTTAAACCACGTACTAAAAGTACTGGTGGTTAGGGGTGGAACTAACGTGGGGAGGGGGGTGTAAAGGTCCTTGTTTTTAATTTTTCGTAAATAACTTGTAAACCGTGGCTTGTAGAAAAAAACGTTCTAGTACATAAGTAATCTACATAAAATTCTCTACAAAAAAGACATACGCATGTTTCCTCTGGGATCAATGTGTCATGAGATAAGAAAGCAAGAAGATGGACACTAAAGAAATAAACACATTTGTTTAAGTAGGTATGGCACATACAGAATGCTCGCGAGCATTCCAAAAGATTTTAATGCTGAATTCCTGACCATATTTAGAGTCTTTAATGTTATATAAAATTTCCTGGATTCGGCTTGGTTTCAGAGATAATCTACCTTTTTTTCGAAATAAGTTTTTCGACGTAACTCGTCATAAAATTTTTTTTTGATTACAATGCTACCACAATGTGTTTTAATATTACCACACCTTTTGCCTGACAATCAAAAAATGGGAATAAACTTGACGAAATAACCTGTCCCTAAAAAAATTATTAAAGTAAATAATTTTAACAAATTGTTGTTATGATAAAAAGTACTGGAAATGTCAAAAAGTATTCAAAAAGTCTAAAAAAAAAGAGAAAAAAAATTTTTTTTGGTGGCGTTTGACATTAGGTCTCATAATAGTTTTTGTTTGTTTTGATGTCTATAATGCATAGTTAAAATCTTTTGACGATGTTTATGAGAATATTTTAGGTTTTGAAGATAATTATGAATTTTATTTTTACAAATAAGCATTCGGGGCGCGACCGGGCGCGAGTATTTCAAAAGATTTTAAGTATGCGTTGTAGATATCAAAATAAACAAGAATGATTATGAGACCTGATGTGATATAACGCCAAAAATGTGTTGATTTCTTTAGTGTCCATCTTGTTGCTTTCTAATCTCATGACACATTGATCCTAGAGGAAACATGTGTACAACTTTTTTGTGGAGAATTTTATGTAGATTACTTTCGTACTAGAACGTTTTTTGCTATAAGCCACGGTTTACGAGTTATTTACGAAACACTAAAAATAAGGACCTTTACACCCCCCTCCCCCCGTTAGCTCCACCCCTAACCACCAGTACTTTTAGTATGTGGTTTAAAACACCATTCTCTACAACTATGCCAAAATTCGCTTATACACGAGTTTTTTCCTCTGAGTTTCCTTCGTTTGGTGTACTATAAAATGAGTATTTCTACATGCAGTTTCAAGTTAGGCAAGTTAGTAGAAATCGAGTTTTATGGATACCCCCTTGTAGTAACTACAGAATTATTGACTTGGTTAAACAATTGAACTCATAACTTTTTTGTGCTGCGAGACTTGCACCTTTTTACATGTAATGTTTTTGATGGGATTTAGTTTACTTTTTTGGGTCACAATTTAATATTGGATTTACTTAGATCAATATTATACAAACTTCGGATTTTTTAATTTTACCGAGATGTATAAAATTGTACAAAAGTTTGACTTACCCTTAGCGGCCCCAACGCTAAGTACCTACGTTTTAAAATTACTTTACGGTTGCCTGCTGAAAATATTACCCTCTTCAAAAAAATTGTTGCTATGTCGTATGGGGTACCATTTCCCTACAATCGACTATACTTTTATTATATTGGATAAACAGAAGGTAGACTCACCCAAGCTCTCAACTAAAAGCGTTTGGAACAAGCCTCTAGCGTGTGTGCGAGGGTCAACGGCCGACGAGGCACTTGTAATAACCTGGTCCACGGGATTTTTGCTTGCACAAAATTTACTGGAGACAGCTTAAAACTGTCCGGGATGGGTCGGAGTTCCCTACACTATATATTATAATGAAATGGCGCAGGAAACATTTTAATATAAGTCTTACAATTGGAGCTCCTAAGATGGCTAGCTAGCGAAACTATTACAGCATAAATGTTAGACTAAATCGGTGATCACTGATCACCGTTAAATCGGTCACTAAATTTTATTGTACCTGAAGTTTCATATTAATCTGCTGAATAACGTGGATCAGTATGTCAAGAAAGAGCTAGGTTAGTCCTGCAATCGGTATAAATATTGACAGAGAGATTTTGATTTTCTACACACAAACATGTCTATTATTTTCTAGAAAGTAACGTTTTCAACGTCCAGTCTTAGTGCAAGATTTTGATTTTTGATTTGTATTTAGTACATAATTTATTTTACTGTGCAACATTTGGCGTCTAGCATTATGATTTAAATTGAAGTGTTTTGTTTATTTTACTAGCTGTTTAAATCAAAACCTAAAAAAACAAAATGTAGACATGTCTTTCTCACTACTTGACCTAATTGTAGTAATTATCTGATATTGATAAACAACAATTATTTTTAACGTCTATACATTTTTCCCATTATTTTTTTAAATAATAAGTTTCCAATTTTTGTGGTAAATGATTATCATAAAATGGACTTAATTGAAAACAGTACAATATATAGGAACTCATTAATAAGTTATTAATCCCTGTAATTGCATTTGCAGAGACAACGCCGTTCAGATAAGCCTGCAGTATTGCATGCCATACATTATGAACAATGTTGGCAGCTGCTGTAGGCAGACCTTAGAGGCTGGGATAGGCTTGAGAATAGATGTCGCATGTCCCATATCCCTACATGGACTAGTAGATTGTACATTTGGGTATCAATAAATTTTGATCGCCAATCCGCTTGCCCAGCGTGGCGATTAACGGCATTTACCTGCTAATGTGTCTATACGCACAGTTAATAGTTCGGCATTGAACTGAGATGGCGTGTCGTGACGTGAAATTTCAAATTCAATAATTGTTCACATGGATGTGGATAGAATAGTCGATATTTCGCTTAGCAATAGTGAAAAGTTGATTTTTGCTCCCGACGCCAAGGCTTTGGAATTAAATTTATTAGGTCAATGTATTGCATGTACTGCTTAGTTATTAAACGCCACTATCACCAGTGTCATGAGTATAAACGATTAATTTGGAAGTAAATTTCTCCTCACCAAACTCTTCTTGAAAAGTTAATGAAATTTCAGGGGTCTATAAGATATAGAAGCCGCTTACCAGCAAGTGGACTATTATTTGCCATCAATATGATAAGAAATATATGTCTCTGGCCAAAGCAGTTAAGTCTAAAGCAACATTTAACTAAGGCTTAGGGATAAGTTGCGTAGTTACGAGCTAGCTTACAGAACAGACCCTGTACTTGTATCCTAGTTAACTTCAATGCCTACATTTGTTTAAATTACTTATAAAAACAGCAGTATCGCTAGCAATGTTGTCCAATTAGATTTTTTTACGACAGTCATAAAATTCAAACCACTCACGTTTTAAGTTTCCGCGTAGCACCGCACCTAATGAAAAAGGCTGCTCACCTTTAAAGCGTCGCTACCAAAATTTAATTTAAGCAAAGACACGCGTGAAACAAACTTTGATAGACGAGTAAATTAGCCAGGTATTACTTTTCTCATTACCTTAGATTTTTTACCTCTACGCTGCTATAAAAGCGATCATATTTTACGTGTAAGAGACTTTATGTCTGAGGGTCAAGGCTGACGTTTCCTTGGCGCTGTGGCCCCAGTGGTCTCATTACGCGTAATGGCCGGCCATAAGTTTGGCCGATTTAATTCAATCGGCCATCGCTCATACCCGTCGCGCTTTTTACGAGCACGAATAAAAGATGTCGCATAAATGTTACGCTTCGCCGTAAAGTGTTGGGGATTTTGTTTCCAATTTGGTGCGGATCGAACAGCGTATTTTTATTTAATTATCAAATTTCTGCGCATGATATAGCATTAGCACTAAAAATAAAATAAATAAACATGATGGGAGTGGGATCATATATACCTACTAATCTACGACATAAGTGTACAACTGTACATATAACTATGTACCTATGTAGGTACTTAGGTAGATAGGTAATACATAATAAAAATACTGGAATTTATAGTACACAACTATGGCTAAGGAAAACACATTGTGTTAAGTACATAATAAAGATGACCTCGCAGGGGTTCGAACTTGGGATCACCACATTTCCAGACAGGGTATATTCACCAAACAGGCTCCGGATGGAAGCTGTCAAAGAATCAATGATAGTCAAATGTGATGCTCCCGTCTAGATCACTTCCATTTTACTCCAGAATAATTTCCCTCTTATCTTATCTCTTATAAGCGCGCCAAATTTGGAATCAAATGACAATAAAAGAGTCTCAAAAATAAAGGAAAAAGAATCGGTTACCTACAGCCTATCACCTATTATTTTACGGGCGGAGGGATAAATAAACTGGATGCTATGCTATTTTTGATGAACCCGGGATTCAATTAATGTACCTAAATCTATCTCGGACATTGGTGCACGTCTCTCCGATACGTTGTTTTTAAAATTGATTTATGTTTTACATCTGTTTAATTGCCTCTTATTTTTTCATCAATATTATTTTTATTACGTCTCCAGTATACATTTATAAGGACCTTGTGTACCTCAATTTGTGAGTATTAGCGCATCACCCTGGCTCGTATCAAAGCGACGTATGATGTGATTATCCTCCGACATCTGAACACGTATTTATAATCCTTGAAAGGCTCACAGCTCGGGCACAGTAAAAAGAAAAAAGTAAGTCATACATTAAATATTTATTATGAACTCACTTTTACTTGCCACTTCGTCTGCCTGAAAGAAGTATACAATTTTCCGGCATAAAAATCACTTTTTTCCTTTGCATACGGCATGCACCTATACCTACACTAAATCCATGCCAAATTAAATTAAAATCGTTAAATGTGAGAAGCTAAGAGTTAGTATACTAATTTTCGGAAGTACATATTAACTAATACACAATGAGATGACCAATTATTGTTGAGTTTTTATAATTTATTGTGTCATGTGTAATTTTATAATAAACTTTAGTAATACGTAACAGCCGTATTATCCGTAACAATAAACGACAAAATTCAGACAATTATACAGGATAATGCAGCCGTGAAAATGTTTTCCTTATCTTTGCATACGTGCTACGAACAACGCTACGACGTAGTTCGTAGCAACATACAGTTCTGTTATTATATTTTTTTATTGTTTAACGGATTCGTTGCGTGTTCCATTTTCAAACACTTTTTTCTATGGCGGCGAACAATTTTTTAATGATACACCAAGCGTGCCTTACGCCATAGAATATGATGACACGCCTATCGTGTCATACGCTATTTGTTAAAAACATTCATGACACGCCTGGCGTGTCATCCGCACTGAAACGGTTGAGCTACCTATGGTAGCACTACTTTTTTTTACCGGGACATACTAACCTTCTGTGCATACTAGGATAGCAATGTACACTCGACCAATTGGAACCCTAGGCCACTCTAGAACCATGTCAAAATGAAAAGCTGTTTGAAATGTCTTACAATCTGATTGATAACGTTACTTTGACATGGTTCCTGAGTGGCCTAGGGTTCCAATTGGTTGACTGTACAAGTTGCAGAACATTCTCAAAATTGTGGGAATATATTCGGAAATTTCCGAGAATATTCATGAGAATTTAAGAGTTAGTTCTCATTGAGAATGTTTCCATTATAACTTATAAAAAAGTGTTATGAAGAATATTGTATTTCAAAATTCAGTAAACAAGGCAAAAAATATACCTTAAAAGACATCTATATACAACGATTTTGGCATGATTAGATTGTTTGTAAAATTCAAATTGCCGAGAATATTCTCTATAGAAGTTTTGAAACTTATGTAACTTTTCCTCGGTACATTGCTACAAGTATACTAGGACTAAAACTAGAAAGAAATCAATGACTAAAATAATGGTGTAATAAAGGATTGACGAAAGCAGCTAACTTAAAAAAATGCTCAATATAATCTATTATTACAAGACCCACATCACCACTTGTATCAATACTGTCAATAATGAGAGATCGTAAATGCCGGTTTTTTTAATAAACGTATAATAAACGCGGTTGGTTGAGCTTTGAGATTTCTACTCTCCTCTTTAGACTGTTGTTTAGATCGGCTCTGAGCTTGAAGATAATCCGATAACGGTTATTGTGCTATATTATGTTAGCAACATATATTAAGACGCATCCTTCCTAATCTGTGTTGGATATACAGGATGTAAATTCAATACGGAAATATCACACTAATGTATTAATAATGTTAAATAATTTCATAACTCTAGCCATATTCTGTGCAGAAAGAGAAGGGTCGTGGATTTTTTTTAACTGTGGCTTCTTTATTTCTGTTTAGCAGCCAAAACAAAATTCATATAAGTAAATACCACAAAATTTATTGTCTTATATACAGGGTGTAAACGATAAGTATTTATAGGCCATAATTCCATAAATATGAGAGATATCAGAAGACTTTTAACTGATATCGAAAGTACGTTACCCAACGAGTAAAATTACATTAATAACTTTTTCTAAATAAATGAAGTAATATCAAAAATACTAAGTTAAAACGCTCCCATACAATTAGTATGATGAACGGTTACCTACTAAATTTATGGAAGGGTTTGAAGTTAATATTTGGGATATTTCTGATTTATATATTTCATTTCAAAAAAGATATTAGTGTAATTTTACATGTTGGGTAACGCACTTTTGATATCAGTTAAAAGTTTTCTGATATCTCTTATATTTACGGAATGATGACCTGTAAACACTTATCGATTACACCCTGTAGAGACATAAAGGAGTCAGTGGAAACGAACGAATCGCACGTCCTGGACATGGTATGATGTAGTAGAGTCTTACCTAATTTTAAAATCGATCTAACTGCGAATAGTTACACAAAATATATGTTCTCAAGCCTTTAGTGTTTGCTGTTATTACGAAGTTTTAGTTTGTTGTTATGACTTTATGAGACACAGGGAAAATACCTGCGTATTATAATCACATTTGCTCACAAACCCGCCCTCCATTATTCTAGCATCACCGCGTGAAGAGATTAATGCCAAGTTTTATTAAATTCCTTTAGGACAAAGGGCGGTTTTGACAGCGAATAAATTGCCAACGCAGCTCGAACGCGAACGCAGTGCAGATGCTAAGTCTGCGGCGATAGTTTGTCTATGTCTCGCCAAATACAAATGTCTACTGACTAACAATGTTTCGCGGTAATGAAACGAGAACGCTGAAATAGATTGTTCAGTTCAATACGTGATGCTGGTGTACATTTTTCACTCAAACAAGTTAGAGTTGGACCATTTAACTCTTCCGAGTAAACTGTCAGCAATCTGCAAGTGTTAAGTAAATTTTTAATGGTGGACATTTAATTTGGTTTCTGTCTCCGATTATAACTATTTACATATGTCACTTTTTTCATGATATAATTGTGGCAATCAAGCGTACGGTTCACCTGAATGGTAAGCAGCTACACTAGCCTAGGTTCAGGGCACATGAAGGGTCCACGGAAAAACATGTCCAAAGCCAAATTCACACCTTTTTCTGTTAAAAGTAAGGTGGTTTTTCCTTCTGTAATTTGAATTGACTAGACATGTTCTTTCCCTGAACCCTTCACATGTTTTATATTGTCGTAAATGTTAAGGCTGATACCAGTTTGGTACAATATTATTAGTATTTCCAAAAATAATGTAAAGAACTTTTACGATTTAAATTGTGTACATTACAAACCTGACTGAAAAAAGATTTTTTTTAATTTCACGCTAATTTAGCTAATTTCAAAAGCGGACGATAGAAATGCCTTCACTATGATTATAGCTACACAGCTGCTCTGAAATTCTGAAATAAATAGTAGAACATTTTTTTTTAATAAATTCATAATTAAGCATAACTTAAAGAACTTTTAGTTAATTATTGAACCAATGTCTGGCCTGGTTTAATTTCTTCTCCATATTAGTATATCTACTGCCTACTATGTTAATTTTTAGAATTATAACTAACGTGAGACTCAAACATTTAAATATTTAGCAAATGGGTTACCCATGTAATTGCTCGACTTGTTTCGATCCATTTAGAGGATCCTCTTATTCTTCATCTCGATCGAAACATGTCGAATATTCCACTCAAATTACGTACCTAAGTAACCCGTTTGCTAAATATTTTACTACGTTAATATTATTAAAATAATCACTCCACTTTAAGCTTATTAAGTAGATACTCGTATGATAGGTATTGCAATGCAGGGGTCGGCAAACTTTCAGACGAGGAGAAAAAAATAATTTATTAATTTCAGCAATTTAGAGAGTACCTAATTTCTTTCAAAGTAAGTAAAAGAGCACTAATGAAAAATGCTATTTTTATATACGGATCTTGTCTGGATAATCCCCTCCCTTTTTTACCTTGGTAGCAAACGAGCATACGCATCGTTTAATGATAAGCAGTGTAGCCTACGGAGGCCTACAATTACCTCAGCCTTTATTTTGTATACAAATTCTTACAAATCATTTTATTTCTTTACAAAATGTCTTAAAAATGTTTGATATTGTCTAAATCCTCCTTGCCAAAAAGCGTACAATATAATATATGTTTAAATAGCTCTACCTGCATTTTAGGGATAAGTATTGTACTTTCTTAAATTATATCCAAATAAACATGTAATAGTACATTACGACACAAGTGCGAAAAACATGAAATTCGAAACGTTTGGCGATGTTTTAAATCGACACGAGTTCCGAATTTCCTTTTTGTCTCGTACGACGTTTTTAGTACAGATGGCCCTCCGAAGTTTTGGACCTGATGTAAAATGAGCCACTTCTCGCACTAGCGCCTAAAAAAGGCACCATCTAAGGCAACGTCGTACGAAACACGTGCAAAAACGAAATTCGTAACTCGAGTCGATTTAAAACAGTCCCTAGCGGTCGTGTTTTAAAACGTCGCCACTCGTTTCGAATTTCATGTTTTTCGTACTTGTGTCGTAATGTATACAGAAGTCTATACAAGTTTTCAAAGTTTCTTCGACTGGCTGTACTAGAAGTACCAGAAGTATCATGAACGCAGATCAAAAAATAAAATAAGTAAAAAAAGTTTTAAGTTAAACGGTTTTTATTGCACCAAAAACTAGAAAATAAAAATTAGTTGTAACTTACCGTAGATGCTACTTTCTGTAGATTAGTCACGTGAAACTATTATCACTGTAGTCTTCCCAAGTCGGATGCTGAAAGCCACGTTTAGCATCTATGTCAGTGGATTAAGCGTTACCTAATCGGAAACTTTTACGAAACTAAAATAAAAACGTGGGGCGTACGCAATTATGATTAAGTCACTATAGTTATTTAAGAATACACATAGAAATCAAGACAGCAATAGTTTCTTTATAATAACGCCCCACGTTTTTATTTTAGTTTAGTAAAAGTTTCCGATTAGGTAACGCTTAATCCACTGACATAGATGCTAAACGTGGCTTTCAGCATCCGACTTGGGAAGACTACAGTGATAATAGTTTCACGTGACTAATCTACAGAAAGTAGCATCTACGGTAAGTTACAACTAATTTTTATTTTCTAGTTTTTGGTGCAATAAAAACCGTTTAACTTAAAACTTTTTTACTTATTTTATTTTCAAGTTTTTAGTGAAATTGTTAAGTCAATTTCCGATACTAAATATTCTTCATCAAAGATGTTGCTTGTAATAATGCAATACAATTATGCATGCTAGCGTTTAACTTTCGCGCTTTAATAACGACAGGGCTGACAGGGGTATACTCATACTCTCAGTCATATCAACCGGATGACTGCAGGTCCAACGCTGTCATTCTATCAGCCGGAGGGTCGCAGGCCCAACGGCTCGTCCTACGCGATCCACTCACTCTATCACTCTATCATCTGGAGGGCCGCAGGCCCGACAGCCCGCCCTACGCGGACCACTCACGCTGTCATTCTATCAGCTGGAGGGCCGCTGGCCCGACGGCCCGCCCTACGCGAACCACTCACGCTGTCACTCTATCAGCCGGAGGGCCGCAGGCCCGACCGCTCGTCCTACGCGATCCACTCACGCTCTCAGTCTATCAGCCAGTGGGCCGAAGGCCCGACAGCTCGCCCTACGCGATCCACTCACGCTGTCACTCTATCATCTGGAGGGCCGCAGGCCCGACAGCCCGCCCTACGCGGACCACTCACGCTGTCATTCTATCAGCTGGAGGGCCGCTGGCCCGACGGCCCGCCCTACGCGAACCACTCACGCTGTCACTCTATCAGCTGGAGGGCCGCAGGCCCGACGGCTCGCCCTACGCGATCCACTCACGCTGTCACTCTATCAGCCGGAGGGCCGTAGGCCCGACGGCTCGTCCTACGCGATCCACTCACGCTCTCAGTCTATCAGCCAGTGGGCCGAAGGCCCGACAGCTCGCCCTACGCGATCCACTCACGCTGTCACTCTATCATCTGGAGGGCCGCAGGCCCGTCAGCCCGCCCTACGCGGACCACTCACGCAGTCATTCTATCAGCTGGAGGGCCGCTGGCCTGACTGCCCGCCCTACGCGAACCACTCACGCTGTCACTCTATCAGCTGGAGGGCCGCAGGCCCGACGGCTCGCCCTACGCGATCCACTCACGCTGTCACTCTATCAGCCGGAGGGCCGCAGGCCCGACGGTTCGCCCTACGCTATCCACTCACGCTGTCACTCTATCAGCCGGAGGGCCGCAGGCCCGACGGCTCACCCTACGCGATCCACTCACGCTGTCACTCTATCAGTCAGAGGACCGTAGGCCCGACAGGTCGCCCTACGCGATTCACTCACGCTGTCACCCTATCAGCTGGAGGGCCGCAGGCCCGACAGCTCGCCCTACGCAATCCACTCACGCTGTCACTATCAGGCTCGCCCTACGCTACGCGTTCCACTCACGCAGTCACTCTATCAGACGGAGGGCCGCAGGCCCGAGGGCTCGCCCTACGCGATCCACTCAAGCTGTCACTCTATCAGCCGGAGGGCCGTAGGCCCGACGGCTCGTCCTACGCGATCCACTCACGCTCTCAGTCTATCAGCCAGTGGGCCGAAGGCCCGACAGCTCGCCCTACGCGATCCACTCACGCTGTCACTCTATCATCTGGAGGGCCGCAGGCCCGTCAGCCCGCCCTACGCGGACCACTCACGCAGTCATTCTATCAGCTGGAGGGCCGCTGGCCTGACTGCCCGCCCTACGCGAACCACTCACGCTGTCACTCTATCAGCTGGAGGGCCGCAGGCCCGACGGCTCGCCCTACGCGATCCACTCACGCTGTCACTCTATCAGCCGGAGGGCCGCAGGCCCGACGGTTCGCCCTACGCAATCCACTCACGCTGTCACTCTATCAGCCGGAGGGCCGCAGGCCCGACGGCTCACCCTACGCGATCCACTCACGCTGTCACTCTATCAGTCAGAGGACCGTAGGCCCGACAGGTCGCCCTACGCGATTCACTCACGCTGTCACTCTATCAGCTGGAGGGCCGCAGGCCCGACAGCTCGCCCTACGCAATCCACTCACGCTGTCACTATCAGGCTCGCCCTACGCTACGCGTTCCACTCACGCTGTCACTCTATCAGCTGGAGGGCCGCAGGCCCGAGGGCTCGCCCTACGCGATCCACTCAAGCTGTCACTCTATCAGCCGGAGGGCCGCAGGCCCGGCTGCTCGCCCTTCGCGATCCACTTACGCTGTCATTCTATCAGGTGGAGGGCCGAAAACCCGATGGCTCGCCCTAAGTACACGAACCACTCACGCTGTCACTCTATCAGCCGGAGGGCCGCAGGCCCGACAGCTCGCCGTACGCGATCCACTCACGCTATCACTCTATCATCTGGAGGGCCGCAGGCCCGACAGCCCGCCCTACGCGGACAACTCACGCTGTCATTCTATCAGCTGGAGGGCCGCTGGCCCGACGGCCCGCCCTACGCGAACCACTCACGCTGTCACTCTATCAGCTGGAGGGCCGCAGGCCCGAGGGCTCGCCCTACGCGATCCACTCAAGCTGTCACTCTATCAGCCAGTGGGCTGAAGGCCCGACAGCTCGCCCTACGTGATCCACTCACGCTGTCACTCTATCAGCCGGAGGGCCGAAGGCCCGACAGCTCGCCCTACGCTACGCGATCCACTCACGCTGTCACTCTATCAGCTGGAGGGCCGCAGGCCCGACGGCACGCCCTACGCGGTCCACTCACGCTGTCACTCTATCGGCCGGAGGGCCGCAGGCCCAACGCCTCGCCCTACGCGAACCCGATGGCCCGAGGGGGGAACTCACACTATCAACAATTAAGCGGACCGCAGGTACTAATACTAACGGTACTATACGGTACTAAACCATGGTCGCTTACAATGGGCCTCATAAGAAGGCTAAATGTGACCCAAAGGTCAATAGAGAGGGCTATGCTAGGAGTCTTTCTGCGATATTGGATTAGAAATGAAACCATCCGCAGCAGAACCGAAGTAACCGACATAGCTCTTCGAATCGCTAAACTGAAGTGGCAGCGGGCGGGACTCGTTGCGCGTGGTACCGATGGCCGTTGGGGCGGTAAGGTTCGCGAGTGGCGGTCACGACCGTAACGGAAGGCGCAGCGTGGGTAGGCCCCTCACAAGGTGGACTCATGTTCATGACCTGGTGAAGGACGCTGGATGCGAGTGGCACAAGGCCGGTCCACAAGGACCGGCTCTGTGCCACTCGCATCAAGGCAATCTTTTGCCACAAGGCAATCTTTGGGAGAGGCCTATATTGACCAATGAACGTCTTTCGGCTGATATGATGATGATGATGATGATAATGAAATCCGTACGTTTCTACCAAATATCTAAAGCAGTACTTCAAAATTTACATATTGCTAAACCTAGCGGTTGTGGCAGGCAGTAACACTGGAGTAGATATCAGATTTGAGGAGTTGGACGTTAGTATTAAATTCGCATGTTTCTACTTAATATTCAAAGAACTTCTTTAAAATCAAGATATCGATAAAAGATTAACCTTGCGGTTATTGTGGGCAGTACTGCAGCATCAGGAGTGAGGAGTTGGAAGTGAAGATCAGGCTGTTAGAATTTGATTATGCCAAACATGCTATACTTTCATTTTCACGTGTCTATCACTCACGGTTAAGGTAAGCAGTACGTCTGCAGCATCAGGCTTTGAGGGTACATGGATACAAATATTATAATATTGCATTGTCATGGGGACTTAATAAGAGTTCCAAATTTTATTGATTTCGGTGCAGTAGAAGTGGTCGAAAAATCGATCACAAGATTTGAAGCATCGACGACAGTTGATACGCGGTGAAGTTAATAAAAACCGTTTAAAAAAGTATTATAGCTTATTAAGTACAATAACTCCTTCTCAAGTCGTAGTTTATTACTTTTCCTTATAATGGATTTCCTAGAATCTTGAAACCGGTTCGCAGAATTTTATAAATATCGTGTTTACCAACATTCTCCTTGACAAGCTATCAGTCTCCGTCACCGCCTTTAACTAATAAATTGGGAGTAAATCTTTGCGTCTGACGGTAGTGATGGTACAAAGGAAGATTTGCTGGCGCTGCGACAATAGGTTGACGTAATAAATGCCTCAATGTCAGAATTATATTCGCGATCGCGAAGTTTTGCGACTTGGAGATTGATTAGGTATTCTTACTTCTTATTATTCTGCGACTATAAATAACATGGACGTCTAACGCCAGCTCAAAAATGCCCCCAAAAACAGTTGTTCAATTGTGCCAAGACGGGCAGGACATAGCGCTTTTCTTAACACGGCGGATAATTATGTCAGCGCAATATCTTAGACAAATGCCCATAGAATATAACTAATCAAAACTGATGGACCAATCGTGACTATATTTAAACGGCGGTTTAAGCTTTTATAGGTTGATGTTGAAATTCATTACCATGATGCATTGAAGAGGGGGTGACACTTGTCAACTAAAATTCAGGACCGTTTTTTAAAGCCAATTTAGCATGGCAAGCGGCTTCCATGTTTTATTTGTTCGTAGTTACATATTATTCATTGATTAAGGCTTCAATACGTAAAACAAATAGGCAGCGGTTACCACAAAAAATAACGAATGCATAACATAAATGGCATGATCCTGGACGACACTGTAATTAACTTTTACGATTATTACAAAAATTGTGGTTTACATTACAATCCAGTTAGTTTGGAAAATGAAAGCACGCGAGATACTTAGGCGTGCCATCCTTTCAAACGCCTCCAATTTCCGCACAGACTCTACCCAATACCTTAATCAGAAACAAAGTTTACCCGTACCTATGTTCTTCAAAGGACATAAAGTGAAATTGCTTTAAGCAGTGTCTCAAGTGGCAGGGACATTTTTCTTAATATAAATGCTGACGGGAGGCGATTACGCGAACTTTTCTAATTATGTTTTTGTCGAGACCAACAATGGCCGTCAGGTGTGCGGTTGAGGACCAAGTTGATAGCGAAAGCGGGGTGCCGTAAGAATATCAATTAATAGTCATTAATTTTAATAAACTTCTAATTATACCAGAGGGGTGTCACTCCGCGTTACCCGTCGTGCCTAAACAAGTACATGCTGCGTTGATCGAAATAAATCTGAATCAGTGCTCTGAAGCAGGCCTACTACCTCGAAAATCTACGATACGCACCAATGGATTTAGCCTACAGTGACACTTCCGTTCTTATTTATTCCATGATGATACTCTATAAAATTGTAAATTTTTATTTGTAATTTCATAAGAACAGACATTTATAATTTAATAACAATTTTGGCTCAGCAGTCTTGTGTTAAGAGCTGTATTCAAAACTGATTATTACTAACCATTAGGATAAATTAGATTTAATAATATCAGTAAACAGAACCGTAATTGATCATTTGCTTAGAATATGGTGTAAACTTGTTTTTTCGTACGTAATGGACGTATTTAGCGATAATTAAATACATTACGAAATATATTTTCACACAATATAAATAGGTAGGTAGGAACCTTTCGCGAATTCGAGTTTGGCTCCATAGTAAAAGTTGTTTAGTATGATCTAAATATTAATGGGTTTCTTTCTTTGCTCTACGAGGTAATACATACTGTATACGAGTATACACGTGATAAGTGATGTGATAGAAGAGTTCCTATTGCTTATTAAAAAAAATACCTACCTGTATTAAAATCGCTCCAGTTTCTTGACTTAGGCTGTTCGAATTTGTTTACCGCACCACGAAAAGGGTTTTTATTTTCAATTACACTCCGGACTTCGCTCCGGGTGAATAACGAACTCATTCCAACAAGAGATTTCATTTTTGTCCCCTAATTTGTTTAACACGTCTTTATAATAGCTACCTGGTTATTGACAACTATTTTATTTTAGAAACAATAGTAGTTTAACATTTTAATGCCAGTTGAGAGCGTGTTGAGTTTCTTCAGATGAAGGCTCACTACATTTACAATTTATTAAATCCAAGGATACACCTCAAATCTAGAAATTACCTCAAACACGTCGTTGGAACACAGTTTCTATCTGAGTCCTACATAGGCTTACAAATAACTTCTACCTTATCAAACTAGGACAGTAAACGTTTTCAGACAATACAGATTGAAACTGTGCCAATTTGTGCACATCTCTTCGTAATAAAACTAGTATATTGACGACTCATAAAATATAATTTTTATAGGTATATCGTCTAAACACGAAAAGACATGATGTACCTACCTACTCAAAGCTTGTTTTCTGATACAGACATTTCTATCCAACTTATCTCTCTCACAGAAAAAATAAGTATCTTTTGAATTTATCTGTTCTCTCGACTCGTCGGCCTAGAAACCGCAAGAAACCTGCCAAATGTGAATTAAATATTATTTTCTTTACACGTGTAAGCCGTGTAAGGAAAATAGGTAACATAACACCCACAACTTGTATAGAAACAAATTGCTTTAAATGCCGCATTAACTACTCGCGCGCCTAATTATTATCATACATCAATAGGCATTATTTTGTTATTATAATATGACGTGTTTACAAAGGAGTGAATGCTACGTAACAAATAATGAAGTTAATTGTTAATTTATTATGGATAATTTGTAAGACTTTTCACATTGAAAACAAATTTAAATAAACATTATTTACTTTAAATTGAATTTACTTAAGTTTAGGAACTACAAGTTACGTCTTCAAGTTTCCAGACACCAAATATTGTTACTGCGGTAGGTAGAAAGGAGACTTTAATTTGGACTGAAAAAATAAACATCTCAATATGGACTGTTTGTTTATAATAACCCAATCGTTACCATAATACCACCTAAAATATGATCCATCTTCGATTAGGTGTCATTCTTACATTATTTGTGCCATTTTTCGGCTAAAACTTGGACAAAACTGAAAAGAAGATTAGGATATTAGGATTGATGATGATGGGTTGGAATTAAAATTTTAGACGATAGTAAAGAGTGGTAGGACTACACTAAGTTGGGTGCTTTTACCTCGTAAGTCCTAAAATGCATGTAGTCTATTTTATACCTAAATATTTATTCCCAGAATGCGGTCGTCGTCGTACATCCGGGAAGGGGACAAAACGTATCGTGGGCGGAGTGGAGGCCACTCCTGGGGACTGGCCATTCCTGGCAGCCATTCTTGGAGGGCCTGAGGAGGTGTTCTACTGTGCCGGCGTGCTGGTGGCGGACCAGTGGGTGCTCACTGCTTCGCACTGCGTGGGGAAGTAAGTGTTCTTTACGCATTGTAGTTTGTGTGGAGACTACTCTTGAAGACGAAGTGAACCTCGAAGCCATTCTTGAAGGTCCAAAGCATAAAGTAACTTCAACAAGTACTAACCAAGGCGTCCTCACTCTGTCACACGATTTTTATCACCAAGGTTAGGTACGTTATCTTCTGTTTGTCCATGATAGATCCAATGTGAGTTGATGAGGCTTTTTTACTAATCAGACACTTATGTCGACAGACAACGCTTTTGATTAAAGAAAACTACAATTCCGCAGATTTCAAGTATAAAACACCACTCTTTTTCTGTCAAAAATCGTCGGCGTTCTTGCCGGTATCATTTCATGCATCTTCATAAATATGCGGTTTTCATAAAACAGCAGAAGTATTCCATAAATATTTTGTCTCCAGCCACTCAGACGTCAACGGGTGGACTATACAACTGGGTATCACCCGGCGCCGCTCGCATGCTTACTACGGGCAGAAGGTGAAAGTTCGTCGTGTCGTCCCGCACCCGTTGTACAACGTCGGCGTCGCTCATGACAACGATATCGCGTTGTTCCAGGTATTTAAGTAGATCTGATAATAGTTAAAAGTACGCCATGCCTATCGCAGTCTTATCTCAAAGTTACCCCCCAATCACTTACATCCAGCTGGCAACTTTTCTACATTTGACCGCCCTTGTTCTAAAAAATCAGTTGTTGATATTATGCTTCATACTTTAGGAACGTAAATAGATCAATTTCTAGTTTCCAGGCAATCTTTAACGTAGCGAAACACTAATTGTTCACAATTTGTTATCTAATAGCTGGCGGTCCGGGTGCGTTACCATGAGCACTTGTCTCCTGTCTGCTTACCACCAGCGGATCGAGTGTTGCCGCCGGGCACCTATTGCACTGTCATCGGGTGGGGCAAGCGGGACGACAAAGATAGTGAGTATTTTAAGTTCAGTCATCCAATGGAAAATACGTTATCAGATTTCTCATGGCTATTTACTTGATCATTCAATTTTAACCTCCTGAGGCCTGGTGACGTCACTTACTTCAACCGAATTTTAACTTTGACACTATATCTATAAAATCAAAATGTTATGTACCTAATATATATATGACATAGGGCCTCACGAGGTTAAACACAAAACTGTCGTGAGACTCATTCATACTAAAAATATATTTCACGCGGGTTACTCACGTTTTTAAGTCAAAAAATGCTCGACATGTTTCGCTCCGTATATGAGGAGCTTTTTTAAAAAAAAAAGGCCATGGCTTAGTCTCTATTGTTGATCATTCAACATTAGAGACTCTTAATAATATCCGAGTTCGTAGCCAAGTTGCCAATCGCTAACGATCAGTACTGTATCGTAGTTTTCTCTTTGTGGTTCTTTTTGATATTAGTGCCACCAAGACAGTTGAGTTTCATTTTCAACTGAGCGTAAGCAATTGACATCATGGCTACGCCACCCTGGTTCCCGCTGTAATCATTTGTTTTTTGTTTGATCAGTGTCTGAGTACGAGCCGGCAGTGAACGAAGTGGAGGTCCCAGTCCTGAACCGCGACCTGTGCAACCAGTGGCTGGAGCACCGCGACCTCAACGTGACCGAGGGCATGATCTGCGCGGGGTATCCGGAGGGCGGGAAGGACGCTTGTCAGGTTCGTTAAGCACTTTTTGGTATAATTGGTCAGTGTCTGAGTACGAGCTTGCTGTCGGAGAGCGTCATGGTGACATGCTTGCGATCCCATGCAGCCCTCATATACGGAAAAGCGGACAAAACGTGGGGTTCAGTGGGTGATTCCACAAGGAGAGGGGGAAGAGCGGATGAGTCCCACATACCCTTCCATAACGGTCTTCCCGCGGCCGCAACAAAAAAAGTAGGTACGAGCTGGCCGTGAACGAGGCGGAGGTGCCGGACTTGAAATAAGACTTGTGCAATCAGTGACAGTATTGTAATATACGAAAGTATTTTTATCATGACAATGTCAGCTCACATTTATAAATATCCTAAAAGGAGTTACTATTACATAACCCTTATTTAAATATCCATTACCTATCGGATACTGATGCTCGAAAACTTGTTACTCCGAATTGTTTAGGTACACGTAAAATGCGTAAAATCGTTTACTTACGGTACGGCCTTTTTATAGGAATCTTTACAACATGTCTGACTAAAGGGCTGACAAGGGTCCGCCCACGGGAAAGTGTATGTAATCTTTGATATCCAATAAAATCGGTAAAAATATCCGACAATGTTTACTCGAACCCACAATCTCTTTAGAGATTAGGCAATCGTTTGTAGTCCCGGCACAGTCGACGAATCGATAGCAGGTAGCGCGGCTGACAGACTGTGATAAGCCTGTTCCCTCAAGTTTTAAGCGGACAGAGTTATTTTTGGAATGAATTATCGTTGAAAAAGGTTTATTCATTTTTCATGCAAGCCTTTATTGTCGGCTGTACCTAAATACTAACGAACCAACGTTGCGAGGTTCATTGTTTTATTTATTACGGATTTCTTAAATATTTCCGCTTTCAGCCTCTTACGTTTTTTATCTCCATCTTTCTTCTACATCGCACAATTCTAATAATAATTATGTAGTATCCTTGTCAAATCAGTTTTGAAATGTATGGTGGTAGATTTGTGAGTATATAGTAACATTTATGACGATTTTTTTTAATACGAGTACAGTATTTTATTTGATTCTCGTTTAATTGAAAACTGAGATGAGGGATCAAATAAGTACATTAAATAGATATTGGTAGTACGCATTAAGAGTAGGTAAACAATTAAAATTCATTTCCATAACCTAGAGCTTTATCGGCCCATCGTTACCTATATGTCCAATAATGGGGCTGTATAACTAGTGCATTCATGAATGATTAATTCGTAGCAAATACCTAGGCTACCTACACAGTTAAGAATGTCAGATATCTAAGTAGCTATCATGACAACGCCTCGAGCAGCGGAAACCACAGTAAATTCAATTCCGAATTAAGCTCTATTGTTATAATTTTCAGGGAGACTCTGGCGGCCCATTACTGTGCAAGGACCCTTTCGATTCTTCGCGCTGGTACGTCGGCGGGATCGTGTCCTGGGGCATCAAGTGCGCACACCCACGGCTGCCTGGCGTCTACGCCTATGTCCCCAAGTATATCTCCTGGATAGATCGGCAGATACAACTCTACAATGACGACTCAGCGCGCTCAGAGGATATTTGAGTAACCCCGCGCCCGAACCCTCACAAAAGAAAAGACTCAAACCACATCAGCCGAGTCTTGACTTTAAAAACGTAAAAATAAACTTTGTAAATTGATAGAAATTTTACAAAGCGCCATGGCGCTAATGAATGACGACAATAAATAATACTATTGACAATAATTATCGACAAGAATGAAATGGCTAATTATTTTTACATTATCACTCGATTATCGTGTGAGGTAAATCTGAAGCTGTGATAATAAGCCGTGTATTGTGAAGGAGATCTATCGTATTGTATTCAACGTTTACTCATGACGTCTGCTCTTTAAATTCTCGATACTTTTTCTCGGGATCATAAGTCATAGATAAGATATAGATATATTGTTTAATGTGAGTGTTGGATGTAACCAACTACGGTTAAGTAGATTCGTAAAGCTTTAGCCTGTAAAGGATTTTTATATGTCCCTTGATTTTTTCATTTCTATTCAGTGTCGTTGGGCGTTTAGTCTTGATTATAAATTGAGTGTCTGTTTGTTTGATGTTTGGTGTTAGTAGTTTAGGTAAAAGTGCTTTTATAGATGGAAAGTAAGTGTAATTTTGGATCGAAGATAGTAGTCTGGTGTAAAATATACTTTGGTAGACATTTCCAAATTTGTCGATCGAAATCATTTGACAACGTATCGGCTAGTAATTTACCAATTTCTCCATAGCGAATTATAGTGCCCTGCCTATGTTGTGGCTACATAGATGTAACATAAATAAGTCACGTGTTATCTGATGCGCACTTCCCTAATACCGAATAGGATGTTCATAATATTTAAAGTATTAATTCGACAATAATGATACCCTTAAATTAATGACATAACGACAATACCTTAATTTTTTGACAATATATTTACAAAACTTAGTTTTAGCTGTAACGTACTCTCCTAGTAGTTACAGACGTAATTTGGAAATCTGATATTAAAACGCTATTTACAAAATTTATTTTAACTGTTTAGTAGTTAGGTGGTGACATTTTATATGAAGAAGATACTGGTATTCATAAGAAATTAGTAAAATAGCTTTAATAGTTCATAAGAGTAACTTTAGATGCTAACAGAAGTAGTTAGTGTAGGTAGCGGGACTTGTGTAAGGACAATCAGATGTTTAGTAGTTACCTACGTATTAGTGACTTTTTCAATTTAGTAGAATTATAGGTTTCAGTATTGTATGTGATGAAATATTTCTTTGAATTTAGACAAGCTGTGCTCAACTTATTGTACAATCGAATTCATAAATATGTAACTCACCTTAATCCATAGGAATAGGACTAAGCTGAAAATGTACAAGGGCTTACGTATTTATGTGCTATATTGTACAACAGGGGTGTCAGTGCATTTAGGTTTTATTATTTTATTGTACTTGTTCATTTTCATCTTCACTTATTTAAATAAAGAGTGATTTGCATTTTTTAAGTTTTAAACAGCCCTGGGACATAGATATAAACTATTTAGGTAAGTAAATGTAATGGAAGTATGGTTGTCGACCTCTTATGAGTCTTCTTCTTATTCGAGCTTTCTCCTAGAATTGTTAAAGTTGACATTTTTTATATGAAAAATCTATCAAAAATGTATTAATGGAAGAGAATTTAATGATTACGATTATTTTAAACAAAATTTAAAAATATATCTATGGAAAGAAGGGTGGAATCCATCTGATGGTATTTCTGGTTGATAGAAACAAATATTTAAACGAAGAAATATTGAATTAAATGAGAATATGCCTATTGGTCGTCGTTAAACTATAAGCCAGTCAAACGTATACATGAAACGGTAAATACTAATGTAAAAGTCACTACATAATATTTTAATGTTTTCTTTTGACAACTACTAATACAATATAGTAACAACTCTCGAATACAGAATACGGGTCGGGTATAAAATTACATAGAAAATAGTAAACACACTGATAATAACTATATTTGACTGATAAATATATTCAACATTAGAAAACTTCAATTTGTTTTTATACTTAATTAAACAAATTGATATTGAAGTTACTTTTTCCAATGCGGATAATCCCACAATGTCGTAACAGATGTGCTTACTATAGAAATAATTAACTACGAAAGACTCTGGTTGTCACTAACTCGAACCCGCGTCCTTCGAGTAACTGAAAAAAGTAAAGTGATTAGATTCACAATACCTACCATTGGATAAATTCGCTGTGATCGACGGAAGGTCGTCTGGTGTAATTGGGAGCACACTAAGCCGGTTACAGCTCATGTTAAAAAGGTAAACAAAATCCTATCCTGTAAATATTAGAAAATTGTCTATGAAATCAGCCCCTTTGCCTTATTTTCCATGAAAAAATACACCTTGGCCCGTATTAGTCGATCGCGAGTGTAGCAACGTTGTAAAATTTAGACTATTGCGTTCCAACCGACAGTTTTAGATCCAAAAAGTAATGTCAAAGAACACTTTATTTTTCACTATCTAGTCAAATTTTAGTAATTAGGGTAAGTTAGAATACTTAGTATCAATCGTAAGTGAAACTTATGACTTTTGTACTTCAGTAACTTCTACAAACTGTTCAAAACAATTTCCATTTTAGAATGTAAACAGAAAATCTATGTAAAAAACTTAAATAAATAAATGTGGAGTAGGAATGCTACTAAAACGTCTAGTGGAAAAAACTATAAAAGTAACACATTTTAACGGTTAAATAGCTGGAAAGATAAGACCGTGTTACAATTAGAAGTCAATTTGATGTTTTGAAAATTTTTAACAAAAAGCAGGTTTCTAAATTTTGAATTATGTAATAAATACAATCACATAAGTGGTCTTGTAGCCTTATAACTGTGGCAAAAACCCTATATTTACATACGGAAATTAATAATGTCATGGTAGAAGACTAACGCGATTCTGATAACAAATATGAACATTTATTTTGAAGTAAAAAATATGCTAACCAATTTTCATCTTCAATTCAGTTGTAAAAACGAACTGTCTGTCTAATAAATATTTTATCCGAAAGAATAAGCCTCGCTCTGTTATACTGTATAAATATACCTACTATACTAGAAACAAAATAGAATTCTTACAACTAAAAAAATGATACCTAAACTTTATAAATAACATAAAAGAAATGCATTGGTATTTGGCTTTATCATAGAACATGTGTAGTATAATGCACTACAGCTCTAAGTATAGAATACGACGTAGACAAGTAATACAAGTCGTTGTAATGTACCTACTTGTATACTATAAATATAACATTCGCTTGAGTATATTTAAAAGACGTAACGATTTACGTAAACAGAAAAGACCGAGTTGCCGAGCGGTGCAGGCATCAGCCGCACAAGCTGAGCACGTAGGTTCGATTCCCGACTCGGACGTTGGTGATCTTTGTCGTTTTTTCTTTGGTACATGACATCCAATATTTTATATTTATAAGAAAACTTCACGTTATCCGATTTGGGGTATTATTATTTCTTGGAATACACTTCCTTGGAACTCCTGGGTAATATAAAATTAGTAGGTACCATTTCGTAGTATGATGTATTTCTTATCAGATTTCTTCTGGCTTTGCATATTATTAATGTTGTTACAACAAGATAGGTACGAAATATAAATACGTAATAAAAGCAATTTCTTTGTTGTATTTGGAAAAGCGCATTTCAATAAATGGTACCCAGATCAAATAAACGGGGCTTTACATTATTTATAACATTTGATGTAAATTTTGTTTGGTATTGACAATTTAAATGTAACCCTTAAAATGTGTACGTATTTTATGAGCGTCTTTTGAATATAACGAAGTCAATGATTAGTAGAATATTGCTGTTCAATCTAAGTAGACAATGTTAAGTGTTCAGGTCATATCTCGAGCCCGCGAGGTCACTCCTAGTGTAATTAGAGACAATAATGTTTTGTATATGAAATAAATTGTAAACATATTTCTACTGTATTCAAATTTAATCTAAGTCTTACATTTTGTTCGAGAGATGCTTATTTTTGTGATAAATGTTCTGTTTTATCTAAAAGGAATATTGGAAATTTATAACTACTAAAGTCAAAGAGAATTATAGCAATCTACAGTGGAATGAAAAAAAAAAGTAAACAAATGCTGAATTTCCATAGAATTTGACGTCTTTGACACGTTTATGGTGAAATACATTCGCAGATATATTTTTACGTTAATACTAATAAATTACTCGTATCTACATTTTTACCTAAAAATGTATGTGAACTCTAGATTCTAAGTTCGTAATAAAACGAAAGATTGTGTTCTAAAAGTGCGTGATTATGGAATAATGCAAGTTTTTAGGTTTGTTTACATTGTTTTTCAGATTCTACTGACAATTGGTATAGGCAGGTACATAACTACATATAATTAAAGAAAGCAGGCCTCTTTTTTACACTAGTAGCGCGTTGTAGACTCGTTCTACGGACAGAATAATATTGCCCTACTAGGTATCGCTTCAAGCAGAGACCTACGCCCAATGTGTTTTGACTTGTAAATTAAATGTTCGAATTCTCATTTGACTTTGGCGGTTAACCCCCTTATTCGTAAACGTCTGCTAACTTAACAAGCCGCATAATCGTCTGTCCCTTTTGCTCCTATGGACACGTTGTTAAAACCGAAAGGGACAAACAATTATTAGCGGCTTGTTAAGTTAGCAGACGTTTATGAATAAGGGGGTAAAAGTTTACAATATATATAATAATACCTACCTTTACTAATTTAGAAATATCATATCCAATCAGTCTAACATAAAGGTTGTGTCATACATGTTTAGCTGTGTCTGTAAATCTGTGTTAGTACTGGCCCATAATGAATGTTGGACGTTGTAATACTACCTTATATAAATATATATCGTTTATACATACAAATTGTCATTTCAGGCCTAATATCCAACAATTATTTGCACATAATGACAGCTAAGATTCTGACATTATGAAGCTCAATGAAAACATGACAATAAATATGTGAAATTTTATAGAACCTGTATTTCTAAAGTTACAATAGTAATAACTATATTAATATTGACAATAACGTGTAAAGACGATTTAGGTACTTGTTATATTCTATGATAAATATTTTTCAATTGTAGAGGCATGCCTCAAAACTTTTCTTGATTTAAATTAATAGAAACAATGCCAAATGTGAAACGAGTATGACAATAATGAAAAGTTCTCTTAAAAATTATATATTTTAACCCTTTTTGTATGTAAATATATATTTTTCAGAAGTCTTCATACCTAGTCCTACATTGTAAATGGTAGTCGCTAAAGCTCGGATCAATTTGAATGTCGTAGAAGTAATTCCAACCATCCTGTCTTCATAAATGGATAGTACATATTTCTTACATGTCGTACATACATCGCTGTAATTTCAGAGAGCCAAAACAAACAGTCAGATAAAAAAAATAAGACCGACTTCAACCAATTTGTCTAAAATCCTATCATAAATTTATCATACCCGGCTTGGCGCCACCCGTACGATTAAAAAAATGTATATTGGTTCACGATTCTCGGAGACATCAAGTTATACGTAACTTGATGTCTCCGAGAATCGTCTCCTATTTAAAAAAAAAACCTGTTGAATTGAGAACCTCCTTCTATTTTGAAGTCCTTTTAAAGTTTTTAAACCATGAACTAGTTAATTTAGTTCACAAAGAAGCAAAGTTGTTATTTACCCATCCCGATAAAATTGACATTGCAGCCAGCCAAAGATCCAGATTTTTTTAAACAAAAAAAGCTAATAGAGTGGAAATATGGAATCTCGAGTCATTGGCCCATATCAAGGCACATTATTCAAATTAATATTATTAAAATTTTCCACAGAAAATCACACAATGAAAGACCCACCAGTGGAAAAAAACATATAAGTAATTATTACTTTGTAGAGCACAGAAGATCTCATATCTAAAATAGTGTGGTAAAATGGGTATTTTTTTATTTTGTTTCATATTTAACCCCAAAATTACTTACAATTAATTTATGTGACCGATTCACTGAGAGTAGACCACTATGCGGCTATGTATCTCTTATTGCTTTAAAATAATATCAGTAATAGCGATACATAGGTACATGATCTTGCACCTTCTGTGTTTGAGGTAGCCCACTGTTTTCTCTAATTGATTGATTTTGGCCGGTCCACCAATTCACTCCTTCATTCCCCTATAGGTACATAATACAAATCTAGGTTATATACATATCTTTGACGAAATGCATATTACACATTATGTGACAGTGTATGGTGCTCCCACATTGGATGTTACCTATTAGTAACGTTACCTGTTAGTAACGTTATAAAACAAAATTGTAACACGTATACACGGTGTTTTTATTGAATTCCGTTAAATGAAAGGGAAGCTTATTGAGATCAAAAATAATCAATTTCTCTAAGAAACTAGTGTATTAACTCTTACTGTTATTGAATTGTTAAAAAATAAGTTTAATAACTGAACAAGTGTATTGCAATGCAACCTTTATTACATCCTAATGTTACTTATTTCGACATGTGCCGTCAGTCACCTGAGATCTTATTCTTAAAGTTCTCTCACACTCTTGCCATATCAATTATTGTGTATGAAAATTAACAAAAAAAATTTTTTTACGAAATTAACAAAAGCATCGGGGAAATTTTTTTATTTATTTTTTGGTTAATTTTTGCCTGGTATATCGATACCAGGCAACTTCTATTAACGTACCAAGTAACCTGTCCGATTTAACGGAAACATAAAAAAACACCCTGTAGAATGCTAGAAATTCAAATAGAGAAAGATCTTATATAACATTTGGTTACGCCAATGTAGCTGTACCATAAAAAACTAGAGAGTGGTTGCGTTTTAAGATTAAAATTAATATCGTGGGTACGGTAGTGACATCTAGGACCGCCCTTATTGTAACTTGTTTCCTTTAGTATGTTACTTATGAAAAGTGAGTTGTATTTAGTGTAAGGTATATTATGTAGTCACGTAATAGATACGCACAAGGAATTCTGTACTGGTCAGCCACTAAAATAGATCTTTTCGTTGTATAATACCGATTATGTAGCTGTCGAGATATATATTTATTATATTGATGTTGTACCTATGTCGTAGACGCAAAGTGTTGCTTTCAGAGCCTGTTTATACTTCGCGATTTTATATGAAATTTACTGAAAATGTAAAAAAAATATATATATGACAGTGATCTTCATCCATTTTGTATGTTTTGAATGTGACGGCTGTCGCACATACAAAGCCCGGACGACGGGAGCAAAAATGCACTTGACACTTGTGCTTAGTTAAATATCGCCTATTCTATCGACATCCATACTAATATTTCATGAATTACAAATGTATTGATCAATAGTAGTTTATGCAACCGTACGTAATGAGAAGCATTGCGATCTAAAATTGATAAACAATAATTATGTCAATAATACCGTACCAGGACATACATAGACCAGTTAGAATGTCGATAAAATAATCAATATTTCATTAGGCACTAGTGAATAGTTCCTTTGTGCTCCCGTCGTCCGGGGTTTGCACATAAGACAATAATGGGAGGGTGTAATTTAAGTATATTCGATTACATATCGGCTCATGCATTTCATGTTGTGAACTCCATAGCTTGTTTAAGATTAGAATCGATTGTCCAGAGATATTTTTCTAAATCGCTTTGTATTTTGCTTATGATGCGAATCCGTGTCAATATAAGGGTTTGAAAAACTTATTTATGTTATCGATTCATAAACATGTGGTAAATCAAACAAACTAGCCTCACCAGTATGCTTAGCCAAGTTGCCAATCATTAACGCTTAATCGTCAATCGTAAATGAAATGCAGCTAACTGTCTTACGTAGGTTGCCCTGAAAGTTTCGGGAATCGAAAAAAATACGCATTTTAATGAAATAAAAGTACTTTTATTGTTTTTCAAAGTATTCTCCTTTGTGTTTAATACACTTTTTCATTATCTGAAACCAGTTTTTAAAACAGTTATTGAAGTCTGAAGTGGGGGTTGACAAAATGGCCATTTTATAAGCGTCGACTGCTTCTTCCGCGGTCTGAAAACGCTGACCACGCAACCGATTCTTTATTTTCGGGAAAGTAAAAAAATCGTTGGGACTTAGGTCGGGGCTGTACGGAGGATGGTCCAGTAATTCGACGTTTTCGCCCTTCAGATAGTCGTCTGCTTTCTGAGCGGTGTGAGGGCTGGCATTATCATGGTGTAGTATAATACGGCGGTTAGGGTTAGTTTTTCGCAGTTCAGCAAAAACAATCGGTAAACAAACGCCTATATACCAATCGGCATTGACAGTTCTTCGATTTTCAAGAGCGATAGTCGCCACGTGACCCGATTTGGAGACAAACATGGCTACCATTTTTTTGATCGTACTGCGAGAACGAACAACTTTTGTCGGCTTCGGTTCGTCTTCGTAAACCCAAACTCGAGATTGGTTTTTCGATTCAGGCTCATATGCGTAAATCCATGATTCGTCACCTGACACAATACTAAAAACGGCATTTGAGCTTCCTCCATTAAATCTTTTTAAAGTTTTGCGGCACCAATTGACACGTACCGTTTTCTGGTCGTCAGATAACAAGTGAGGAATCCACCGGGAAAATAACTTCCGCACGCCCAACTCTTGTTGTAAAATAACTTGTACCTGACTCATTCCAATGCCTAAAGTCTCCTGAATCTCCCGATATGTAACATGCCTATCTTCCTTTATCAGTTGGCGAACAACATCGATGTTTTGATCGGTAACGGCCGTTTTCGGTCGACCCTCACGTACGTCATCCGCAAGAGACACACGGCCACGTTGGAATTCCGAATACCACCTGTATATGGTCGTCTTTGAAGGTGCTTCACTACTAAAAGCAATAGTTAATCGGTCTCCACATTGTTGTTGTGTTAATCCACTTTTAAAGTCATAATAAATCATTGCTCTAAAACTTTCGCGGGACAGCTCCATTTTCACCAGCGACTCAACGACTTTAAAAAACAATTGAAAATCGGACATTGTTTTTTTTTTCTAAGTGGCCAGTGTTTTCGAATAATGAGACTATGCTTGTAAGAAAGAGGTATAACACATGTCAAATATACGTTCCTAAGTATTAAATTCCCGAAATTTTCAGGGCATCCTACGTAGTTGCACTAATATGATAGAGTGACAGAGAGGGAAAACTACGATACGATACTAAGCGTTAGCGATTGGCAACTTGGCTAAGGATCTAGATACGTGTGTTGCACACGCATCCGGTTGTGACTTGGCCTTAAGATTCAGCTAAAACAGGTACTAGGTTGAAATCTGAACAAGGTCACTCGAGGTCTGAATCCCACTTTTATGGCCTGGCCACGACATTGGTCTAAGGCGACCAGCTTACCGGAAAACCATACGTGCGAGAGGGAGATCCCATATCCGCAATTTGCTGTAACTTATGGATTCGCTCGCTGCCAGTCGCCTTAGAACAATGTCGTGGCTCCCTAGCCATGGCCCCTGCCTACCACGATGGGATTCAGTTTAGGACCTAAACTGAATCGCGATGTGTCAGTTGGTCAGTTCCATAGAATAACTGTCAAAAATTGACAAGCAGAACCTAAAATGAATCTCATTTAAGAGATCATGGTAGCCCCCCAATTTTTTTTCACAAAATTCACTTTTTTTTAATAAATCATTTTATTGATTCGTGATTCGCGCATCTACATGATTAACGAAATTACCTTTATGTTATCATATATTTAAGTAGTAAAAATACAAGCACGCGTTTGGATGTCGTTGGTTTCCAGTCCATAGAAAATAGTTTGGTGCCCGACCTGTGTGTCGCTTGTCATAGGTTCTATTGTGTAGATTTACTTTGCTCCTGAAGCTTGGATTAAATATTACAGTAAAACAAGCCTTTTATTTACCAACTCTTTTCCATTTTCACTCTTCAAAAGACCTACCTATGTACCCACAGCGACACCTAAATTATGAATTAATGACTCACACTAGAAGGGGCAGTCTATTCTGATACAACTATGTAGGTATCTAAGGTCCGACCGAGATTCCTGGCCGCGTACTAATCTAGACAAAATTCATAGTTTCGTTCGGACTTCGGACCTTAGGCACTGGTCTCACCGCGAGCTACTAAGTTATGAACTATCGGCTATAAGCACGAACAAAAGATGCGCACTGTTCATAGCTTAGTAGCTCGCGGTGAGACCCACTGGTCTCATGAAGCACTCCTCATGGCCGCGAACTAGGTAAGTTGTACTAATCTAGACAAAATCCATAGTTTCGTTCAGATCTTGATTGCAAGTTTTCATAGCCGTTGAGTTAAGAGTTACTTTTAACAGAAAATGTATTATGCCATGCGTTGTCCTAGTCTATACTTTTAGGTATTTTTTCTAATCCCGTACTTTTATTTGTCATTTACGGGGTCGTGAACGAACACACCTTTAAGCCCCTACCTTACAGATGTCAAGATAAGTCTATATTGTCTATTCCCTCGCATTCGGGCATACACGCAGTGCGTTTTTGGATTTTAAGACACCTCGTGTACATGTCACCGTAATATTGTAAATACTGTTAGATTATAATTTACCTAGCGAAATTGTAAAATAACGAAAGATTGTCAACTGTGTGATGCTGTTTACAATTTAACGCTTTATTTTTCGTTAGATTATAATCTGTCGAGTAGAAGCCGTCACATTCTCAAATAGCTATCTCATTGGTCGGTCTTAAATATGGCCGCTCTGTGTACTTGCCAATCTTGCCATAGAGTTAGAAATTAAACACAGTTGTCAGTGAAATAAAATACACGCTTTTCTAGCGTTGTGAGATTAATTATGTACTTACCTGTGTCACCATAATTTAGAAATGCCATTAGATTACAATCTCACTCACGACGTTATAAGCTATTGAAATAATAATATTGTGATCCGTAACGTTGGTACAATTGAATGAATAACAATACGTATAATTACAATTATACTTGAATGGACTCTTTTGCGATAAATTATAATAAAATTTAATTACAATTACAATTCATGGATTCATTTTCGATAAATTATAATCTGTCGACGCAAAACCGTCATAGGTATTGTAAGTGACATGCATCGAAACGCAGCTTACGTTCTCATTGTTTGAACGACTTAAAACGCCGTGTGCCCAGCGCTGAGGGTAGATCTTTCCTTGCATCGCCCCGCCGCCACCGCCCGCGACCAGTACCCGTTCTAGCAGGGCGCAGGCCCGCAGTACGCGTTGGGCTTTGGCCGAGGGTTCTCCAGACGAGAACCCTCTTAATGGGTCGAAACATGTCGAGCCATCATCGACTTAAATACGTGAGTAACGCGGTTCGACAATATATAAAATTAATCTCACGACATTAGAAATGCACAATTTTATTTGACTGACATCTGTGTTCGATTGGCGACGTCGGACACACGGCGGTTAAGTCGTTTAACAAAGCTGCGTTTCAATGCATGTTATAAGTATAAATCACGATTTGACGGTTTCGCGTCGACTGATTATAATTTACCGAAAATCAATCCGTTAAATTGCAAATATTATCTATGTTACGGATCACAATCTTTCGATAGTTTATAATCTCGCGAGTGAGATTGTAATTTATTGGCTTTTATAATATAATGGCGACACACACACTTATTTGATCTCACACCATTAGAAAAGCGTGTCTTTTATTTGACTGCCACTTGTGTTTGATTTCGAACTCTATGGCAAGTAAACAGAGAGGCCATTAAACCGACCAATCAGATAGCCATTTGACAATGTGACGGTCTCTACTCGACAGATTATAATCTAACGAAAAATAATGCGTTAAATTGTAAACAGCATGACGCAGTTGACAATCTTTCGATAGTTTACAATTTCGCTAGGTAAATTATAATCTAACGGAATTTATAATATTACGGTGACATATACACACATACAAGACGTAATGAAATACATGGCTGCCAACCTAATTTGTTGTGTAAAATGTCATTTCTGATGAAGAGTAAACCATAGACGAGCTTTCTTTTTTAATTGACGTTTCCCGCCCGAACTTGAT
>JALPQI010015514.1:0-26647 GCA_025490895.1 Thaumatotibia leucotreta
CACGGCAGAGCATGCATCTGAAATTAAATGAATAATAAATATCTTCGGACATCTTACACTAATCGACCTGGTCCCACGGTCAGCTTAATTAAGGCTTGTGATGTGGGTACCAATCGACGAAATATACCGGGTATCCCAAGATTATGGGACATGAAGCGAAAGTACCTTACATATCGTAGATAGGATATTTCGCTGAAAGAAGAGTATATTTTGAAAATTAAATAATACTGCATTCAAAAAAATCTAGCTTTTTCTAGGCATCGAACCGACCTACTTATTGAAGTAATTAAAAAATACGAACCGGTATTTATAAAATTACGAAAAAAAATTTTTTCCTATTAACTAAAATATTTTCGTAATTTTATGATGTCATTCGAAAGAATGGATAAAAAATAACAATTTTTCTTAATAAACATTGTATCTATAACTAAAATAATCAAAATTGGAAAAAAAATGGCAAGTAATTTTTTGAAATAATTTGAATGCAGTTTTATTTGTTTTAAAAAATAACATAAACTCTTCTTTCAGCAAAATATCTTCTATAGAATATTTAATGTACTTTCCCTTCATGTCCCATAGTCATGGGACACCCTGTATAGGGTGGCTCATTCAATTAGGAGCTCGGTCAGTATAGGAAAGTCTATAACTATAAGACTGACGAAGATCTGTTCTTAGGAACCATGTCATCGATTTTAATAATAAGAAAAACTGAGTTAATAAAAAAAAAGAAGTCCATGGGCGTCAGGTCCGGACATCTGTTACGTGTCTTTTACTTGTTAAAAGTGAACAGTAACCAAATATTTTTTAGAGAAACTTTATCCTGAATATTAATACTACCGATTAGTATAATAAAATAGTGTTTTTTTTTAATTTTAGTTGGTTCGAGTCCAGGTCGTAGCAAGCGAGTTTAAAAAATATTTTAATGCAGATTTGTTTCTTTTCAAAAATAAAGGAATGTCTCCTTTAAGTAAAATGAGCTAGCTTAAGGATTTAAAGTAGTTTTCCTCCAGGGCCTGAGTTTAATTTCCACACTGTATGTGTATATGCTAGTGACGCATAGCACGATAAACAGTTAAAACGCTTGTCTCATTAGCAGTGATCGGCACCACTCCTGCCTGTCTGTGTGGTTCCTATAGTAACTTTAAATAAACTTTATTTATTATGTCATGTTTTTGTTTCATAAAATATGTTCGAGTCAGTGCCGGATTTAGAAATTTGCCGCCTTAGTCCGTGGGCTACTCGGTCTGAAATTAGAAAACGGTATAATTTGGGGGTACCAAGTGTCCTTTTTACAGTAGTTAGACATATTCATAAGGATGTTAAAAAAGTATGATAGACATCTCAAAGTGGTAGCATTAGCTACCACCTATGCCTATTAAGGCATACGGGCTATTTCAAGATTTCCGTTGTATGACAGGTATGGTTAAAATTAGGAGGTACAAATTTTCCTTTTCACGGCTGTTAGGTAAGCTTATAAAAACGTCAAAAATGCAAGATTGCCATTTATAAGTGCTACCTAACAAAAATGGGGGCCAATCAAAGATGGTGGATCTCAAGTTTTACAAAATCAAGTATATCTCGAGAACTATTAAATATATCATGACGCTAGAAAAATTAAATATTTTTTAAAGATAGTGTATTTAATAAGCTTTAATTTAATGTATATAACTTGTTGGCGGTATTAAAAAAAGACCTATAAAAAATATTTAAATGAATTGTACTCATAATCCACCGTATACTTAGTGATTCTTTGATTGGCCCCCATTTTTGTTAGGTAGCACTTATAAATGGCAATCTTGCATTTTTGACGTTTTTATAAGCTTACCTAACAGCCGTGAAAAGGAAAATTTGTAACTCCTAATTTTAACCATACATGTCATACAACGGAAATCTTAAAATAGCCCGTATGCCTATTAGCTACCACTTTGAGATGTCTATCATACTTTTTTAACATCCTTATGAATATGTCTAACTACTGTAAAAAGGACACTTGGTACCCCCAAATTATACCGTTTTTTAATTTCAGGCCGACTAGCCCACGGACTACCTGTAGGCCATTTATATTTTGCCGCCCCTATCCAATTTGAATAATTTGTTAGGAAAATTACGAAAAAAGTCGAAACGTAAAAAAGCTATATTAGTTGTTCAGAAACTCTTGGACACTTTGGCAGGAATTTCATTTCACAGCCGTGTGTGCGTACCGGAAAGCAAATTTGTGGCAGGAAAGCAAATCCAGCATCCCTACCGCGAACTACGAAATCCGCACATATCAAATTCCGGACAATGAAGGCGTCATTAGAGTGACGGAGACAAATCCCCGAAATTTACGAACTTCGGTGTTCGCAGTAGCAGGCCTTCTCTTACTTTGTCCAGTACGTGGACTTTTAGCTGGTGTGACAGTGGAGGGATGGACGCCTAGCCAACATACAATGACCTACACAGTGGTAGATTAGAGTTTATGCGAAGACACTGGGGTTGTACTTTGTATGGAAATTAATAATAATATACGACTTTACCCTTGCCACACAAACTCTAGATAGCGGTCCTTAAATTGAGAAAATAAAGAAGTTTTAACATTCAAGAATTAAAAATCAGTCTGAGCATAATTAAACCATTTAATAAATTTCAACTCGGTTTTTAAAGTTAATAAAAATTATTATTTACTACTTTACTACGCTCACTCGCAAACAACAAATCAATCAATGTTACAATAAAACCAGAAAACATTATTATTTGGCTTTAAAGTTATCTGATAATTAACGATTATAGAAAACAATTTTTACTCCCATCTTGTAGCCAGGTTTGGTAGCTCATAGCTGGCTTCCATGTGAGAAAAATATTCCTGATTCGAAGTAGACTACCTACTCAAAGAAGAAAGCGCTGAAACCGCTGAAACAAACGTTTTAAATCCCATTACATTAATACATATTAATGCAACGTTTTTTCTGATTGTTTCTTTAATTGTTAATAATCAGGTAACTTTCTTTAATTAGGTATGTTTGTTGTTTGATTGTAAAAATTACTGAAATGTCGTCTGTTAGCGCACTATAAATAATTTACAAAAAAAACACAATTCAAATTGATTAGAAGGTTTCATTATTCCCAGATTTATATTTAATGATTGAACAATCGTTACCATACCTGGGATAACTGGGGGCAAGTTATAGGGATTTGATATCGATTAAAAAGATGTCGATATAATTATAATAAAACATGTTGTTGAACATTCTCGATTACAGTAAAGAGGTTCGATGTCATATCTGATATCGGGCCTCTTCAGTTAGTAAAAGTATGCAGATATCATTTTAATCAAAATGACAATATAAATATTGATACTTTAATATTGATTATGTAAATTTTGCAAACAATTTTAAAATAAACGCGTAAATACCCGTTTAAATTTATTTTTTATTTTAATTGAGGAGTAAGAACCTAATATTTATTTAAGCCGAATAACATTTTGATGTTGTCATTCATAGTAACATCGATATATTTTTAGTCGATAAAATATTTTGCTACATCACTTTCGTATAAATGCCCCGAGTTATCCCAGGTATGATCGTTACAATTCCTGTTTTTCAGATTTTGGTACCATCTGGTAGCCATATTTGGTAGATAGCTACGAAATAAGAAACTTGTTTTCCTATCTTGTAGCCAGCTACCAAATGATGGAACGATTCTCTTATCCTCCAGTGTACGAAGCTGATTTTATAATTTCATAAATTCTTTCTACTTATTGAAGATTGAGAGGCTGTAATTTCAAAAACTTTCATTAAAGTTTTTATTCTTTTTGGTCGCAAGACAATTGCTGTTCATGGGTGTATTTGAGATGCTGTAGTGTAGTACGCGGATTCCTTTTCCAAAAAAGATCCCTATAAATTGCAGTTTGAAAAATACCTGACACGAAGACCAGCTACTTCCTACGACTTCAGAATTCCCGTTTCATTGCCAGCTTCGAATCAGGAATATTTGTCTTATTTAAAAGCCAGCTACCAAACCAGGCTACAAGATGGGGCTAAATAATTACCATTTTGTAGTCAGCTTCAAATCAGGAGTATTTTACTCATTTGGAAGCCAGCCATGAGCTACCAAACATGGCTACAAGATGGAACTAAAGGTTGTTTTCTATAATTGTTAATTATCAGATAACTTTAAAGCCAAATAATATTGACTTATGGTTTTATTGTAATATTGATGGATTTCATATTTTAATGACAAACGGGTCTTAATCGCGTAAACTTACGTTTATTTTTATCCTAACGTTTCGGGCATGACGTTACACCCGTGGTCGCAGGCAGACTGGCGAGAAAATGTATCCAAACCGCCGAGCTGCGCGGGTTTTTCGAACTATCCGCACTTGGTCTTGATTATTAGCTGTGGTAGTTCCTATATTGGGGAAACCAAACGCACCATAGCGGAAAGGGTCAAGAGACATAGTATATCACGGCTGTTAAAAAGCGTCAAACTAATAAGTCAGCTGTGGCCGAACATTTGTTGGAATCCGGACCAAACCACTGGATTAAGCTCCATAACCCGAAAGACCTCTCAACCGAACGTATACATCATAGCCGAACAGTACGTGAAGCTATTGAAATTAAGAAACATCGGAATATTAATCAAAATGGGGGGCAAGGAATCTCGTTATGGAATCCCGTGATTTACAAATGTAAGCGTGGTGAAACATCCATTTCAAAGCCATAAAAACACTCCTTTGTGTTGGGTGTAGGCTTAATGACAACCCTAGCCTAGAAGTGAATAATAAAAACCAAGTGCGGGTAGTTCGAAAAACCCGCGCAGCTCGAAGGTGTTGATACATTTTCTCGCCAGTCTGCCTGCGACCACGGGTGTGACGTCATCCATCCCCGAAATGTCAGGATAAAATTAAACGTAAGTTTACACGATTAACACCCGTTTGTCATTAAAATGAGTGATAATCATGAAAATTTAAATCAATATATTGTTTGAGCGTAGTAAAAATAATTTTAATTAACTATAAAAACCCAATTGAAATTTATTAAATGGTTTAATGCTCAGACAGATTTTTAATTTTTGTTAGAATTTCTTTATTTTGCAAATTCAAGGACCGCTTTCTAGAGTTTGTGTGGTAAGGGTAGAGTCGCATATTGTTATTAATTTTCATACAAAGCACAACCCTAGTCTCTTCGTATAAACTCAAATCTACCACTGTATCAGTCACAGTAGGAGTATGTTGGTTAAAATTGACTTTTCCATGCTATTGAATTCTACTAATCACTCACTTTGTATGAGGGGATACATTATTTTATAGATATTTCGATATTGGTACTGTATAATTCTGCCGCCAAGGGTGAAGTTTAAAAAGTTCGCTTCTACTCTGCTGCTTGCAAAATCTGCCAAATTATTTTATTGACACCAAAAAAACATTTTTTTTGCTGCCAAATCTGCCGCCCCTAAAATCTGCCGCTCTAGGCCATGGCCTACTTGGCCTACTGGTAAATCCGGCACTGGTTCGAGGTGTGTAAAACAAGTGTTTAAAAAAAAATAAAAATGATTTATTTGTTAACTTATAGTGCTAGTTTACAATACACTGGTAACCCCTTTTTAAGTCAATAATTACCTGTGCTAAGTGTTAAATATAAAATATCAGTCGTCCGTTTTTTTTACACGAAATCAGCCTCCGTCTCCGTAGCCTAGTTGGTAGTGACCCTGCCTACGAAGCTGGAGGTTCCGGGTTCGAACCCCGGTGAGGGCATTATTTGTGTATTTATTTATCACAAATATTTGTTCCTTGGTCGTGGCTGTCTATGTATTTAAGTATCTATAGATATGTATTTATCTATTATATGTATATATTGTCGCCTGGTATCCACATCACAAGCCTTGTGCCGTGTGACTAGGTTGATTTGTGTAAGATGACTAAGATGTCCCAAAATATTTATATTTATTTTATTTATACCGCCGCGTGGCACGCGTGGTGCCGATCGCTGCTAATTAGGTAATACGTACTTGTATTTAGGAGCAAGCTTGTCGTAGTGCTGCCGATAGTGGCGATTGTAGAAGGAGCGGTCGTGGAACACTCGCTGGCACTTGTCGCACGTCATCGGCTTTGTTTCCATGTGCATCTATACAGGAAAATATATTTATGATAAATATTTATCTACAGGGTGCTCGTGAGCATTCCGAAAGATTTAAATGCTGAATTCCTGAGCATATTTAGATTATTTAATGTTATATAAAATTTCCTGGATTCGGCTTGGGTGCAGAGATAATTAACCTTTTTACGAAAAAATTTTTTCGACGTAACTCGTCATAAAACTTCTTTTTGATTAGCTACAATAATGTGTTCTAATATAACCACACCTTTTGCCTGACAATCAAAAAATAAGAATAGACTTGACGAAAAAACCAGTCCCTAAAAAAAACATTTAAAAAAATAATTTTAACAAATTGTTTTTTGTTAAAAAGTATAAAAAAATCTGAAAAAGAAAAATATTTTTCTGGAATTTGACATTAGATCTCATAATATTTTTTGTTTATGTTGATGTCTAGAATTCATAGTTAAAATCTTTCGCAATGCTCGCGAGCACCGTGAATAATTTAAATAAAAACAAAAAATAAGTATATTTCCTCTGCCTTGAAGGTTTTGGAATGATATTTTTTTTTAATAAATAAGTACAAGTTTTAGAAATAGTAGACGTATTTACAAAATAAATTCAGCCCCTCTGAAACTTCCAAAAACATCTTATCTTCTATTCTGAGTCCCAAACCTTCGTTATATTTTGCCGAGAGGTTATTTATTTTTAGTAAACTTTACTAACCTGTATATGTTTCTCCAAGGAATTTTTCGCTTGAAACTTCTTACTACAAATATCACATATATACGCCTTCAAATTATGTATCTTCTTATGTTTGGTGAAATTACTCGAATCACTGAAAGTCTTATTACATAGCCCACATTTATAAATAGGTAGGTTCCCATGATCTCGCATATGCTTCTTATAACCGTCAGGTTTTTTATGTGACTCGCCGCAAAGTTGGCATTTTAACATCTGGTTTGTGTTTATCATTTTGGCGAAAGCATCTTGGAGAAGATGTTCTATATGGTGACGTTTTGTATCGTTCTTTCTGTCGAAGACTCTGGCGCAAACGACGCAGACTTTAGCGTCGCGGGATTCTGAGTTGAATTGCTTAGTTAAGGCAGCTGCAAATAAAACAAGATTTTGTCATAAATAATAATCGATAAGGCTTCTGATGTGATCAATACGATATACAGCGTGTAAACGATAAGTGTTTACAGGCCATAATTCCGTAAATATGAAAGATATCAGAAAACTGTTAACTGACATCAAAAGTGTGTTACCCAACAAATAAAATTACATTAATAACTTTTTCTAAATAGATGAAGTAATATTAAAAATACTAAGTTAAAACGCTCCCATACATTAAGTAGGACGACTTACCTACAGCCTTAAAGAATGTCGGGTGTCGTAAGAGATAAAACTGTTAGAGATTCGTTATTTGTACGAATACATTGTGATAAAATAATAAATATAATAATACTACCGTTTATGAAAAAAATAATCTAACATTTATTCTTAAATGAAAAAATATTCGTATTAAACTAGTCTTTGAATGAACGGTTACCTACTAAATGTATGGAAGGGTTTGAAGTTAATATTTGGGACATTTCTGATTTTATTTCAAAAAAGTTATTAATGTAATTTTTCTCGTTGGGTAACGCACTTTCGATATCAGTTAAAAGTTTTCTGATATCTCTCATACTTACGGAATTATGGCCTGTAAACACTTATCGATTACACCCTGTATAGCGTGAAACATGAGTCATGAACAGAAATGCATTTTTAGGGTTCCGTAGCCAAAATGGCAAAAACGGAACCCTTATAGTTTCGTCATGACCATCTGTCCGTCTGTCACAGCCGATTTACTCGGAAACTATAAATGCTACAGTAACGAAATTTAGTAAGGATATGTGTTGTATGAACCGCTACAGGATTATGATACTAAATTGTAAAAAAACCATTGGGGAGGCCCTCCACAAATGTAACTCAGGGATAGAAAAAAAATTTTAGTTGTATATTAGCATGTGGGGTATTAATAGAAAGGTCTTTGAAAATGATATTTGATATACAGTATGAGGTTTATAAATCTCATTTCTATTTAAGCAAATCGTTTTCGAGATATCAGCTCTCAAAGTCTGAAAAATGTGTCCCCCCCCCCTCTATTTTCTAAACTACGCGATATAAAATTCTAAAAATTTATGTTTTGCACATTAATAAACTCTATCAACGATTTTTGGTTTGATTAAATTATCTCTTATAGGTTTTTAGGTAGGTTGATTTGACTATATTTTTTTAATGATAAATTGATAATGGTACGGAACCCTTCGCGCGTCAAACTCGCATTTGGCCGATTTTTTTACTTTATAACAAAACTAACAAATGTTAAAAAACCTTAATCGTTACGATATGTGTATAAATTTAAACTTGATAGGTGTTTTCATATTATAATATTGCTTATAGTTTGCAAAACTGAGTGCTTATTTTTATTCTTTACCACTTAATTGTTGTTACCTAACTTATTATTTAATATTAAAATCATGACGTTTAGAGACCTTTTACATCTCTAAATCTTATTTATCTCTTTATTCTGACAACTAGATCTCTATTCGTATAGATATAGATGCATATTGTGAACTTGTATATATATATTTTTTTGATGTAGTATGATAATATCATGATGCATGTTATTTTAATAACATGTATTACACTGTTTTGAAAAAACAAGTCCCTCTGAGTTTCTTACTGGTTCTTCTCAAGACAGCGGTGTGGGGTTAGAACCGGTAGTAGATTTTTTTCTTGTTTCTGTGTCAGATGATTCTTAAATCAAATTAAGCTTACTTGAACAAAGAATAGGTCGACTTTGACTTAACCTCGCGAGGTCGTATGTCATATATATATTACATAATTATTTCGACTTTATAGAATAGTATCAAAGTTAAAATTCGGTTGATGTAAGTGACGTCACTAGGACTTAGGGAGGTTAAATTAAGATTTTTTAATATCACGCTAATTGGATGTCCCTAAAATGAAAAGCTTATACCTACTTACCTAAAGCATTTTTCAAAGAGTTAGGAGTGAGGGCCTGTTCACCGCTATCAGCAACTTTAACCTTCTCGATAGGTTTATCAGCGACTTTCAGCTCCAAGTGCTTTTCCCAATGCTCGAACCAACACTTGGGTTCCACAACCTCCGCACACATCTTACACTGGTTCACTTTACACGTATCTTCAGTATTTATAATTTGCACTTTGCAAAACTGCCCCTTAATATGAGCCGATATATGAGGCATTAATTTTGTAACACCTTCAAACACTTTCTCGCACTGCGGGCATGACATATACGAATAACCATGCTTTTCGAAATGTACCGCGTACCGTTTCAAATTCAGAAATGCTTTATTACACTTTGTGCACTTAAAATTGAAATCTGCGCAGATTTCATTAACAACTGGTGTTTTACATTGGTTATTCACATGTTCTTTATATTCCCTATGGAATCCTGAATAGTTACATTTGTTGCATTTGTATATCTTGCGTTTTCTGTATCCGGCTTTGAGTATTATTTCTGGCTGTAGATTTAGAACGCTGACATCTGAAGTTTCGGATGCACTTATAGAATCCTCTGCTATGGGATCAACATCTATGGACATTTCAGTAACTTCCTGTTTTACGTGGCTTTCTAGAATGGTTTTAGATATTTGGTATACTGTTGAATGTTCCGGATTATCCGTAACTTCCTCTGCGAAAGTGCTAGACGCTTTAAAAACTTTTGAAATATTCGAGTCTTTGTTGGACATTTTGAGTAAATTTGTAAGTTCTTGAGTAGCTTGAGTAGCTTCGTCGTCAGATACTTTTTCTTCTTTGATAATTTCAGGTTTTATATCAAGAAATTCAGTTAATTCCTCCATGATGTTACTCATTTTACGCTCTTTTTCTCCAGTTTTACTTGATCCGGCTTCTGATAATTCTTCATCAATGTCCATTTTTTCTATTTTAATCTGTCTTTCAGTAATCTGTTCTTTTTCACTGATCACTGGTTTTGTTTCACTGACCGGTGCCTTTTTACTGATTTCTGGTTTCTTTTCACTGATTTCTGTTACCTTTTCACTGACTTTTGGTACCTCACTGGTTTCCTCTTTTTCGAGTACTTCTACATGTTCAGTGACATCTTTCTCTTGCTTGATCCGGACAGCCGTGGGTTCTAAAGGCTCGTCTGGCCGCATGGTGATTGTATCGTCGTGTGCTATGGTGGTGTTTTGGGATTCTTGGGTGGCCTCCATTTTATTTCTCGTGTGTACTGGCACATAGACTCTGATATCTGTAAATATAAAGCAATTTTTTTGTTGATTGAGATTAATTATTTAATTAATTAATAATCAAGCACAGAAGAAGTAAATGTGACAGGATATTCGTCAGCCTCCGTAGCCTAGTTGGTAGTGACCCTGCCTACGAAGCTGGAGGTTCCGGGTTCGAATCCCGGTGAGGGTATTATTTGGGTATTTATTTAACACAAATATTTGTTCCTTGGTCTTGGCTGTCTATGTATTTATGTATCTATATGTATCTATCTATTATATATATTGTCGCCTAGTACCCACATCACAAGCAGTGGCGTAACTATACCATCTGAGGCCTGTGGCAATTTATTTTGATGGGGCGTTATCAGTAAAAATCGTCACAATGTACTCAGTTTAATTTTAAATTTAAATTCACGGCCTATTGGGTCGGGGGCCCGTGGCATTTTGCCAGCCCTGCCACCCTATTGTTACGCCACTGATCACAAGCCTTAATTGAGCTTACCGTTGGACTAGGTCGATTTGTGTAAGATGTCCCAAGATATTTATTTATTTAATAAAAACATACAATTTACAGGCCACAAATAGTACCAAAAGTACTAGTCAAATAAATACACTCGTGGCATTGCCCCGCGCTGAATCGCGATTGACAAAGCACCAGGATGCTTAGCCAAGTTGCCAATCGCTTGCGCTTAGTAGTGTATCGTAGTTCTCTCTCTGTCACTCTTTTATATCAGTGCGACAAAGGTGCCTTTCGTTTACGATTGACGATTAAGCGATTGGCAACTTGGCTAAGCACCCAGGAATGTCCCGGAGAAAGGGTGAAGACCTCGTTGTTGTCCTTGTCGTAAATAAATATGTAAATTATAAATATTAGATGTCATCTACCAAAGAAACAAGACTTAGTTCACCAAAATCACCTTTCGCGGCTGATGCCTACACCTCTCGGCCACTCGGTCTCAGTAGATACCAGTTAAATTTCTCGGGTATACGCAATCTGTTATAAAGCATTTGACCATAGTCTAACGGTAAGCAATACGTAAAATAAACTTATCCAAATGACTTGCGGGACTCTGGATTTCAATTCGGACGTTAGCTGCGACCATAAATCTCATGTTTATCTCATGTAAATAACACGTATGGCACTAGGTCGGTAGCTGCGGGCAAGTACAATATACCGAGGGTTACTAATTACTATGGCGACAGATGTCTGATTAAACGTCTACCCTACATTTTAAACCGTTTGCCTGCAGATATCAGGTCGGAAACCAATAGGCCGAAATTTAAGAGTAGTTTATTCAAGTTTTTAATTAATAACATATAAATGTTAAATTAGTTTATTCTTTAGCTATAAGCGAAGAGACTCTGATCCCACAGTCAAACTGTGTAAACCGTTTTGTGGGACAAATGTTATAAATAAGTGTACATGTTGACTTAATAAATAAATAAAAAAAAAACAAAAATATGTAAATTATAAATGATAGATGTCATATACCAAAGAATCAAGACTTAGTTCGCCAAAATCAGCTTTCGCGGCTGATGCCTACACCTCTCGGCCACTCGGTCTCAGTAGATATCAGTTACATTTCTCGGGTATACGCAATCTGTTATAATATAAAGCATTTGACCAAAGTCTAACGGCAAGCAATACGTAAAATAAACCTATCCGAATGCCTTGCGGGACTCTGGCTTCACTTCGAACGTTAGTGAACCAATTATATTATTTTTCTACTCCCGTACTTGTATTTGTCATTTACAGGGTCGAGAACACACTCTTAAACCCCTACCGTACAGATGTCAAGACAAATCTATATTGCCTATTCTCTATAAACGCATTCGGGTATACACGCACTGCGTTTTTGGATTTTAAGACACCTCGTGTATACACGACGTAATGATTTTTAGGGTTCCGTAGCCAAAATGGCAAAAACGGAACCCTTATAGATTCGTCATGTCCGTCTGTCCGTCTGTCCGTCTGTCACAGCTGATTTACTCGGAAACTATAAATGCTACAGTAACGAAATTTGGTAAGGATATGTGTTGTATGAACCGCTACAGGATTATGATACTAAATTGTAAAAAAAACCATTGGGGTGGGGGCCCTCCATACATGTAACTGAGGGATAGAATTTTTTTTTTAGTTGTATATAAGCGTGTGGGGTATTAATAGAAAGGCCTTTGAAAATGATATGAAGGTTTATAAATCTTATTTAAATTTAAGCAAATCGTTTTCGAGATATCAGCTCTCAAAGTCTGAAAAATGTGTCCCCCCCCCCTCTATTTTTTAAACTACGCGATATAAAATTCTAAAAAAAATATATGTTATGCACAATAATAAACTCTATCAACGATTTTTGATTTGATTAAATTATCTCTTTTAGTTTTTGAGGTAGGTTGATTTAACTGTATTTTTTTAATAATAAATTGATAATGGTATGGAACCCTTCGCGCGCGAGTCCGACTCGCACTTGGCCAGTTTTTAAATGTCATTTCTGATCAATAGTAAACCGTAGAGGAGCTTTCTTTTTTAATTTTGACGTCTCCCGCCCGACCTTGATGATAATGATGATTAATAAAATTGTGTTTCACTAAGAATATTTCTCAAAATTACAAATTAATTTGAAAATAAGTGGTCGTAGAAAAAGTATTGTATGCAACATTATTTAACTGAGTCAAAAAAAGCTCGTGGCGTCTTTAATAACAATTTTCGGCTTCGCCTCTAATTGTTACCCACGCCACTCACCTTTTTTGACTTCTCTTAAACAAGGGTTTCATAAAATACTATATTCTTATCTTTATTCTTTCGTATAATTGTATTCGTATATTCTTTCATGCCAATTGTGAAATTTTGAGTATACTTAAAAAACAGAAATGAAAATATTTCATAAAACAATTAGATTGGTTCCACAGACTCAGAAGTTGTACTCACTTGGTAAAGCCTGTCCCCTGATCACCTTCAGTGCCCCGATTTTGGGCCGAGAACTCGCACTATTCTCCGGCTTCACGGCACCTGAAATGTGAATGTATATGTGTCATGACTTCCTAGGAGACCAAACTTAGCCTGTAAGTGCATGTTGTTTTTGTTTTGCTTTGTTTTGTTGTACTATTTTATATGTAAAAATGCTACACCCTAGTGGGGTCCATGTTTGTACCTACTGTAAACACCTCTGTAAAATACCATGGTTGCATTGAATAAATGATATGATATGATATGACATGTGTCATATTACTGCGATCGCCAATCCGCTTGCCCAGCGTGGCGATTATGGGCATTTACCTCCTAATGATAGAGAGATAGAGATCTTTATTTTGCATCCAATGTTTAGTATACATATTATATCTATACAATACATGGACCCTGGTAGGGTATAGCAAAAATTCCTTAAGGTGGATGTCCCTGTGAGATTTTCATACAAATTTGTCGACATTAACTCTGTTAATTAGTAGACTTTTTGTAATTTTGAACCTTGATAGTAAGTTGTACGTATCCCGTAGATTGCGCGTATGTAAAAAAAAGTCCAAAAAGCGGTATAGTATTTCTGAATTATCAATTTGAAAATTGATACAATTTCGCTCTTTGCCTTTGTATATGTGCGTGAATAATACTATCCATGAAAACTGACATGGAGGCAGATGACAAGGTAAGCTTAACCATATCCATCACAGATGTCACTTGAAAACTGCTAGTTAAATTACCTCACTAAGTAGTAATATATTCGGTCAATAGATGGATTATTCAAAGTTAGGGCATTTCATAAAATAGGTATGTTGTTATTGTTTATATCAAAAAAAATATCCGGTAAAATTTGATCCTTAGATTCGCCTGGCCAGATTTCAAAAGACAATATAGCGGATTTATGAATTGCAGTCAGTAGGTACCTACCTAATTTGTTATCAAACTTTGCCGCTCGCTTTAATTCTCTTTTAGCGTGACTTGTACAACAGTGTGGAAGAATGGACTAAGTTCTTTAGTACGATACTAAAATCCGAGAGGTAATATACTATTAATAAATAACAATAAACTATTAAATATCTCGGGACATCCCACACAAATCGGCCTAGTCCCACGGTAAGCTTAATTTAAGGCTGTTGTGGGTAATAAGAATAGACGATCATATTCTATTATAATATATAGATAACTACATAATATAGAGGATCTCGTACTTAAATATCATAGACAGACACGACCAAGAAACAAATATTTGTAATAAAAAAATACAAAAAATAATCCCTTCGCTGGGGTTCGAACCCGAAACCTTCTGCTTCGTAGGGTCAACTAGGAGGCTGACAACAATGTAATTTAAAATATGGACGCGTAAAATACTTTTTGGTTAGTGACCACAAACATTTATGGTAATTTGTCACCGCCAAGTCAATGTCATTTATGAGTCAAACATTTTAGGATTATTTTGCACAAATGAAGTAAGTATTTAAGGAGAATATTAAAACGGACGAAATTCACGCAACCGGAAATGTTCAAACGCATAGGAGCAAGCAAAAATATTTGTCCAACCAGGGCTCAGTAAGGTCGCATGTAAGTACCTAGTACCTACATGGCTTCGTTTATAGATTTAATAATAATGGTATGGTTCCTAAGAACAGATTTCGATATCTATCATGGTTTGTTACTTTCCCATCATCATCATCATCATCATATCAGCCGAAAGACGTCCACTGCTGAACATAGGCCTCTCCCAACGATTGCCACAATGACCGGTCCTGCGCCACCCGCATCCAGCGGACTCCTGCGACCTTCACCAGGTCATCAGTCCACCTTGTGGGGGGCCTACCCACGCTACGCCTTCCGGTACGTGGCCGCCACTCAAGAACCTTCCCGCCCCAACGGCCATCGGTTCTACGCGCAATGTGCCCCGCCCACTGCCACTTCAGTTTAGCGATTCGGAGAGCTATTTCGGTTACTTTGGTTCTGCTGCGGATGGTCTCATTTTTAATCCGATCACGCAGAGAGACTCCTAGCATAGCCCTCTCCATTGCTCTTTGGGTGACTTTGAGCCTTCTTATGAGGCCCATCGTAAGCGGCCACGTTTCAGTACCGAGTCATTTCCCATACAAAGTCAAAAAATAAAACTCCAGTGTTAAAAATCAATTCATTTTTATAAGTTTTAGATATCATGTTTGTGTTATCATGCATGTTTCTTAGTAACATTTACTACCCTAAACTAATAAGAGTTACACAACCGATGTCCAAATGAAAATAACAAATTTTTGTTTTTTAAACAGTCCTGGTTCGATTCCTGGACCGAGTACACGTATTTTTGTAATTTGTATGAATGCAGTTTTTCTTTTTACTAAAATCGATCTCATGGTTCCTAAGACAAGATTTCGCTATCTGTTATGGTTTCCAAAATCTCCATACTGACCGATTTGGGTTGATCACACTATATTTAAGGAATCTACAGTACCGGCCAATAATATATCACACTCGTGACTTTTTGTATGAGCGTGTATGTATAGAGTAAGCGGCACATGGTCGCATGTAGATAGCATATTATTTTGGTACTTTTACATAGATTAATGATGAATATTGCAATTGAGTATTTTTAATTACAATGGGTAAAGTGTATGTATTGCTAAAAAAGCTATAGTAAAGAAAATATTTTTTTCTACAAAATTCATGCCTTACACAAAAAAAAAATCATAGACACACCATTGAAGCCAAGTTTTTCCATCGATAGCACGAAGGTCTTCATAGACTATCTATAGTCGTAAGGTGGAAGGTGTGGAAACTACTTAAAAATATAAAAATAAACTACAAAAAAAAATGTTGTAGATGTATATTTATGATTTCCACCGTTACTAAAGACCGAAGAGCTGGCGACTTGCTCGCACAACGCGTAAATATTGCGATAAAACGAGGAAATGCCGCCTGCATCTTCGCTACAATGCCACAAGGGCCAATCTTAGATATGTATAGGTTAGGTTAGTTAGATTTAATTTATGTACCTATATAGATTGTACAGTTTTCAAAATGATTTTATTCAAACTGGCCAATCAAAACACATCACCATTTTCAATCCGTTGACCCTTTAAGGTTCATGCAGACCAAAAGAGCATTCGCTGTTCTATCCCCCGCTCTACGAAATCAACCAATCACGTTTTGTGTAACGATCGAATTTCGTAGAGTGGGGGGCTAGAATAGCGAATGTTCGTTTGGTCGGAATGCACCTTCAGGGTCTACTACTTAGTTATTGTTTTAAATTTTTAATGAATAATATGCTCCTACTCGTAGACGAAGGGTAGCATTTCTTGCTGGTCACAGACCACCTCCTATAGACGCTCATTATAAAGCGACTCGCAGTCACCAGCCGTTATATTTCTCGCACTGATATAGACGCGGCGCTCGTCGTGCCTGTTCAGTTGCGATGCGACTAAATAACAGACCCGTAAATAGCGCTCGTTTTTGGCAATAAAAAAGTCGAAAAAGTGCATTTCACTTCTTTAAAATGTCCATGTGTTGTGTGAATAGGTATGCAAAGACAACTAGAAGTTCTAATTTAAAAATAGACGGAACTACATTCCGCAGAAAAGTCATACTTAATTGAGACATAGTTAATTGAGCTTACCGTGGGATTAGGTTGATTTTTGTAAGATGTCCCAAGATATTTATTTATTTATTTATACTTTGTAGTACTTCTCCCCATTCATCACATCAAAAATTCAATGTGCTATTCCTTTCTTACAAAGCACGTGTACCATTTGATTAGAGGTGGGACAATGTTGGTTTCGTTAATTACCGTGACCACGTGCTTTGTTTTAAGTAAGTTTAACCGGGTTTACGGAATAGAGATGAAAATAAGGATTGATTTTTAGCTATGTAACATTTTCCAATCTTTTTTAGATTAGATTATTCAGTAGTTTGTAGTTTTTTACGTAGTTAGTAGTAAGTAAACAAGTCGTTTACTTACTACTAACGTTTTCAACATTTTTACAGTTTATTGCGTAAGTACGTAATGTGGACAGTTTTTTTAACGCAGGTTTTTTGAGTCAGGAACGCTCATCGCCCATGTGATTCCACCGATGGGCCTGACAATAATTGATCTCGAAGGCAATACGAGGGCACTCGGAGTTGATTTGACATCGATAAATGTTATGTTGGCTTTTTAGTATTATCTTGGTATTTGTTGGGTTCCGTGTCATACGATAGGCCTGATGATGAAATTGGACGAAGTTCGAGGGAACTCGGAGTAGGTTTGAGACAATGATATCCTACGATGGCTTTGTAGGATGAGCAGTTAGGTCAAAAACCACAAGATAGGCCTGATGATGAACTTGGAGTAAGTGCGAGGGAACTCGGAGTTGGTTTGAGATAATGATATATTATGTTGTGTCGGCTTTTGAGGCTGCTCTTGGTGAGCATGGGTCAAATACTCAACATGGGTCTGATGATGAACTTGGTGGAAGTTCGAGGTAACTCGGAGTTGGTTTGAGTTTGAGATAATGATATGTTCTGTTGGCTTTTTAGGATCCTCTTGGTGAGCATGGGTCAAATATCACAAGATAGGCCTAATGATGAACTTGGAGTAAGTGCGAGGGAACTCGGAGTTGGTTAAGGATAATGATATGTTGTGTTGGCTTTGAGGATTAGCAGTTGGGTCAAATACCACAAGATAGGCCTGATGATGAACTTGGAGGAAGTGCGAGGGAACTCGGAGTTGGTTTGAGATAATGATAATGTTGTGTTCACTTTTGAGGATCCTCTTTGTGGAGCATGGGTCAAATACCACAAGATAGGCCTGATGATGAACTTGGAGTAAGTACGAGGGAACTCTGAGTTGGTTTGAGATAATGATATGTTGTGTTGGCTTTTGAGGATCCTCTTGGTGAGCATGGGTCAAATACTCAACATGGGTCTGATGATGAACTTGGAGGAAGTTCGAGGTAACTCGGAGTTGGTTTGAGTTTGAGATAATGATAGGTTCTGTTGGCTTTTTAGGATCCTCTTGGTGAGCATGGGTCAAATATCACAAGATAGGCCTGATGATGAACTTGGAGTAAGTGCGAGGGAACTCGGAGTTGGTTAAGGATAATGATATGTTGTGTTGGCTTTGAGGATTAGCAGTTGGGTCAAATACCACAAGATAGGCCTGATGATGAACTTGGAGGAAGTGCGAGGGAACTCGGAGTTGGTTTGAGATAATGATAATGTTGTGTTCACTTTTGAGGATCCTCTTTGTGGAGCATGGGTCAAATACCACAAGATAGGCCTGATGATGAACTTGGAGTAAGTACGAGGGAACTCTGAGTTGGTTTGAGATAATGATATGTTGTGTTGGCTTTTGAGGATCCTCTTGGTGAGCATGGGTCAAATACTCAACATGGGTCTGATGATAAACTTGGAGGAAGTTCGAGGTAACTCGGAGTTGGTTTGAGTTTGAGATAATGATAGGTTCTGTTGGCTTTTTAGGATCCTCTTGGTGAGCATGGGTCAATTATCACAAGATCGGCCTGATGATGAACTTGGAGGAAGTTCGAGGGAACTCTGAGTTGGTTCTGATAATGATATGCTAGGTTGGCTTTTTAGGATTAGCAGTTGGGTCGAATACCACAAGATAGGCCTGATGATGTACTTGGAGTAAGTGCGAGGGAACTCTGAGCTGGTTTGAGATAATGATATTTTGTGTTCGCTTTTTAGGATCCTCTTGATTGGGTCCACTGCCTCAATATGGGCCTCATAATAAATTCGGAGAAAGTGTGAGGGAACTTGGAGTTTTTTTGAGATAGTGATATGCATACGTCTTTATCGCGGGTACAATAACAAATCTGATAAAGAGAACATAAAACACAATGTCTATTTGGTAGAAACGGACATATTATGCTTACAGCTACTAACCATCTCAGAAGCTCTGTACATATGGAAAGTTTTCGCTAGAAATAGGTGAATAAAATTGAAGGTATCATCATCATCATTATCATCAGCCTATGATAGTCCACTACTGGACGTAGGCCTCTCCTATTAACTATACGTATAGACGCATTAGGAGGTAAATGCCCATAATAATTGAAGGTATGTTAATAACATAATCACAGAATAAGTAATAGTACTACATACAGAAAGGCCACGACCACCCCCGCACCAATTCGAATTACCCCACCCCACTCGGCCGCTGGATGACGTTTGCGGTATGCGTCGGTAGGCAAGAAGATGGCTGTCAGTTATTGTTAAAAATGGTTGTGTACTGCGCTAATGTACTGAAAATGAATTCTTTCCTCGCAAACGAAGTGAAAAGTAGAGTGTACAACACGGGCATAAATGTCCATTTTTATCCTCGTCTACTATTTTGGTCTTCGCTTCGCTCAGACCAAAAAATTGCATCGGTTGAAAATGGGTCACTTTATGCACTTATTGTACAATCTACTATTTCATATGACAACAGTCAATTGATGAGTACAAATCGATTACAGTACAAATCAGCATGGCGGTCTTATTAAGCTGCGTAAACCCCTTTTTAGACAAGTAAAAGATAGTCTTCATCTTTGAAATGAAGAGAACCAATTATAGATCTTTTGCTAGGCATCCAATCATTTTCTCGTCTCTCTAATCGGACACCTTTTACCCATTTGTCTCTACGAACAGTACGAACAGCATCTTGCGGTAATCTGAATGGAAAAAATTAAAATGCGATGTAAAATGAAAATATTAAAGTTAGTTATAAATTTGAGAACTACGTACCTACTTTTGCATAGGTAATAGGTATAATTTCAATCAATCTCATGAAAGTGAAAAAGGAATTTATTAAAATGTAATATGTTGAAATCAAATCTCAGTTAGTTAAAAAAACTTGCTTTATTGGGCATAACGACATCCCTATAGTATACAACCATTTTAAAACGTCATATGCTATTGTAAAATTGTATGGACTTACGACGTTTTAGTTTAGAACGGTAGTATAGAAAAATGCCATAAATATTATTATATTTATATTCAAAATTACCGAAGTTATCTGTTTTATGACACGTGAAAAGTAATTCCTCTGTCCTTAGAATTACTATAACTGTTTTTACACCAGCCTACAGCACATGAAGGCCTTTTTAATTAGTTTTTACCGTTATTTATAGAAACGCATTCAGAAGTCCGTCAATTACTGTCAACTTGGCCAGACTGAAACAGCTCCAGGAGTAGTTTTTTAGGAACGCCCACTCAAGAGTAGTTTGCGTTGGGTCATAATTGCACGGACAGGATGTTTCCATGGTTTATGTGCGTTCACTGATTATATTTATATACAAGGTTATTTTTTCTCCAGTACAAATACTCTAGGGGCTGTATAAGTAAGTCAAAATGAACAACTTTTACTATGGGGCCGAACCTGAATTCGCGTGCACACACCTACGTCAACCGTGGGACTGACCGTGACCTAGTCACCGAGATACTCGTAAGATAACTGCTATGTTGCCAACTCGTGCGCCGGCCTGCAGGTCGCTCACCCCTACCCGCCGCCCTCTACGTCTTGTCATTAGCGAGCCCATTATATTACATTTGCATGAAGGATAAATTAATAATAAATGAAAAAAATATGTCAATTTTACCAATATTTTATCGATACCAATTATGTGGGAAAATTTATTGTACCGGTGATAAAGTAACCCTGTATAGTTAGTTATCCACGCCGTAATCGGCGATGGCGACCCTAAGCTCTGAAATGGAATTCGAGATCAAAAATGTAAATAATCTATGACAATGACATGACATTATAAAGTCAATGTTGAAGTGACATTCGAGTAACTCTCGCAACCATACTTACATTTATACAATCATATTTTTTCAGTTCAATATTGAAATACAGTTGAAGATTGGGAAGATACTTCAGCGGAAAAAACCTAATGAAAATGTAACGGAACACGTTTCAAGAAAATGGTATTGAACTTGGTGACAAGAAACATTCATATGTTTTTAATTAATTAAGTACAATGTTTGTGGAAATATACTGTTTAATTATCGACATTATTATAATAATAATGTATTATAAGAAAATTATATCACGAAGAGTGACAACGTAGCAAGATTGAAATCAAATGCAAAAAATCATTTGTCAAGTTCAAAGTAAAGTCAATCATAAGCGGATTTTTATTTAGTTCTAGTTTTCTCAAATTTTCTAAGTTTGGATTTTTTTCTACTCAGAATCACGAGCCTTTTCGATCCTCATTAGCAGAAAAAAGTGTCCCGAAAAATACATACATTTTTTCCACTGAGTTACAGTCGAAAAAAGTGTATGGAAAATAGTAACTCGATGGAATTTTTTTTGGGAGCCTTTTTTATTTCTGTAAGGATCGAAAGAGTTCGTGATTCTGAGTAGAAAAAATAAAAAAAGTCCAAATTTGGAAAATTTAAAAATACGACATCAAAACAAAAATCCGCCCTTATAATATATTTTAGAAGGAAGGTATATGTACATTGCGTAAAAGACTTCAACTAAGAATATTTTTTCCTCTGGTAATCGCAATAATTGACTGATAGATATATTAAGACACAAGTATACATTTTAACGTTGTTAGTGTTAGTATTTCAAATTAGGCTTTTCATTCAATAATTATAAAACTGTTTTTTATTATTTCTAAGTAGGCAAACGATGACCACATTCTGCCACAGCTCAATTGTTTTTGTCGGATTCATTCATTATTATATGAAGGGTCCACGGAAAGAAAATGTCTAGTCAATTCAAAAAGGGGCAATTCAAGGAAAAACTATCTTACTTTTAAGAGGATAAGGTGTGAATTTGTCCTGATTTTTTAAAGTATATTTCCGTGGATCCTTCATATTATAAACGACAAACTTCTCGTTTTGTAACTTCGAACTCTTTCTTATATCAGTATCACTGTTCATTGACAACCATTATCCTTTAGGACGCCAATTACTATGACATTGCAGGTTCAACGCCGACCGATATATAAGTTACCATCCACAGAGCAATACATACCTACAGTCACTTGCGTAAAGTTCATATTTAGTTTTGACATTTTGGCGACATGGCGTCTGAGTGAAAGTTTTTGGTTTGGACGTGGCGTCAAAATGTTTAATTATGAATGCAACAGGGTATAAATGATAGCATACATTATGCTGGTGTTCATCTAAAATAATGTAAATGGTACGTATTTGCTGCTGTGACTTATTATTCAGTAGTATTTTTTTAATAGTAACACATGTCAAGATTGCTTACAAAATTTTTGAAGGTAAGTAATACAAAGTCTAATTTCACAGCCTGCAATGTTGTAATTATAATTTGAGCTGTGTTTTGCCGAATAAATATTGTTACTGAATACAAGTGATGAAAGTGAGCATTTTCTACATGAGTGTCGGTGATCGAAACCGACAATAGTTATTTGTACAACATGAGAGCAAAGTACGTATTTGATGCGAGTGTCAGTTTTGAGTCTTGAGCAAGCGAAAGATTTTTTTATAGAATCACGAGCGTAGCGAGTGATTCTGTAATAGAATCTTGAGCGTAGCGAGAGACTCGAAAGACACGAGATTCAAATAACTTTGCTCTCAAGTTGTACATACAACTTTTCACCTCAGCATGGAGAAAAGGAAATAAAATAACTTCAGCAGGGAGAAAAGGAAATAATAATAATATTAAATCATTTATTTAATCAAAATTAGTTTTAGTTCATATCATTATTGGTACATACCAGTGTTGAGGTACCATTCTTATCTCTTAGGTTAATATTTTGATGAAAAAATTTTTATAAAACAGTTATAATTATTTAGAAATGAACTCGTGTCGAATTTCTGAACGCGATTCTGACTCGCCTAGTACCACGATATCCGTCCGTTTTAAAACGGCTGTCTTTCTCTCTGTCAAACTTATATATAAGAGCGATAGAGAGGTGGAATGACGGACGCCAATGTTATGTATGCTTGGTGGTAGGGGCCATATGCCGTTCGGATACAAGGAATCGGGTCCGATAAAACGCGTCGTCTAATACAACTGGCTGAATACGCTAGGATGCCATGAACGAAAAAAAAAATGCATATTATGACAATTTATAACGTAACATTTTTCATCTTTGTCTTTTTACTAACAAGTGAAAGAAACAAAAGAAAAAGTTGAAGTCTAAACGTCATGGAAAACAACATTCACTCAGTGAGCAAAATCGCACTTTGCTCACTGATTTCGCGTATCAAAAGAAGTCGTTTCGAGCTGCTGAGGTGAAAAAGTTAAAGAAAAGGTCTACATTTCAACACCAACATCAAACTATATTATGCGAATGCATTATGCGAGAAAATATCTGCATACAGTAGCAACCAGACTGTGCAGAAAAATAGGGGAGAGTGGGGTACAGTGAATAATGGTGCACGGTGAATATTTTGCATTAGCTTTATTTATCGCTTTAATAAACCGGTATTCTTTTTTTACGAATTTGCTCGTCTGTGTGATACTAATATTGGAGTAACTAAATAACGGAAGATACTTTCAATTATACCTGAAAAGTCTTGTTCCTAGTTTTTTACCTCAAACTAGGAACTGTTCTATGATTTTTGATTGAAGAGGTAACTTTTGTTCACTTTTTTATAATGAAAATGATTTTAAAGCGATATGTAAATTATATACTTGTGCTGGAAAATGTGTCCTCTAAGGAATAGGTGGGACAATAAGGTATCTAGAAAATTACAAATAAAAATAACACCACTACAACATTTGTAAAAAAAAAGAGATCCACTATACCCCACTCTCCCCTACTATGAAAATTCAGTCTTGCACTTGCGCAGAAAAGTATCACATTCTGTGGAGTGAAGTTCAAGTAGAGTTCTTATGAAAACTGTCACCACTCTTAGTAACCTCGTATGTCACTCTTGAATCGGAACTGAGATACGTACGCACTATCGGAGTATCTTGCAGTCCGTTGGCTCAACTGCTACTTTTATTCCTATGTAAAATAAGAGTGACAGCTGGTAACCACAGTTACCAAAAGCTATTGAGTGGCTATTAAATATGGATTGAATATTCGTTGTGTAGAAAATCGTAGAAATAATAATATATCCTAAAATAAAAATTAATGTTTCGATTGGACAATCGACGTATATTTGTGACCGAGATTATGGGATGGCTCGACTGCTACCGGATCGAATATTCGCTGGGTCGAAAAGCGTATAAACGAGGCCACAATTGTAATTGGTCACCGGCACAAACATCACACTTGTAAACAAAATGTAAAATTGACTCACTTAAACTCTGTTTGGTTAGGTATTTTAAAAAGGTAAAAAATCTTGCACTATCTTTTTATTGAAAAATGCATTTAAAAATCCAAACTAGGTACTTCATGAATCAAAACAATGTAAATCACTGTATTCCCTTGTTATATTATGTTATGTATATTTGGTAAAACTTATTTTCTACTTGTAGTTTTCAATAAAAAGATACTGCAAGATTGTTTACCTTTTTTTAAATATCTAACCAAACAGAGTATAGAATATAGAGCAAGAATATATTATGTATATAAAAACTATAATATGTATGTGTCAACCATTCAGCAACCCATTATCTCGATTAAATCGTTAATAATAGCTCCAAACTTTGGTATTAGGTACTATTCGTCGTCTATTTACAAAGTATTCCTACATGGATACCTATAAAACAATTTGTACCTAGCACAGACGTTGATACAAGAACAGACGAGCCGATGAACTTTCGATACTCAGCAGATTGAAACCTATGTTTTGGCTATGCATATATTTAGGCCACAAATATTTCGATTTAGCGAATATTCGTTCTCAGCAGAAGAGTACAGAAGAGTGGGTAGGTACTGTAGCCGTGCCATGAGCTGGAAAGTAAAGGATACGTAATTACGTAAGGTTTTACTTGATATGTGCATTCTATCATTTATATCGCACTCGCGCTTACAAATAGGAGCGAGCGCGATAGCCTGCTTAACGTATTTAGTAAAACCTAATGTTACCGATACTTGCAAAGTCATGGTACGGCTACTGTTTATTACATTTACTGTATCGTTGGCCAGTAAGTTAGGGTTTTCGATCTTTTGCAGGCGACGCTATATAGGCGTGTGGTCCAAACAGCTGTCAGATTCATAGGCACTGAACATAAAATATCGAAATTCTAATGGTATTTGGAGGTAACCGTTATAATGGCGGACCGGATCCTGAATTCGATCGATTCATATTGCATTATTTAGTACTGAATTTGTACTATTTAGTACCTGTTGTAAAAAAAATTGTACCTCTTCTTTTTCAAAGTTATACTCAATCAGTCTGGTCCCGCCATTATAACGTTATAATGGCGGAACCAGATTCTGAATTCGATCGATTCATATTGCATTATTTAGTACTGAATTTGTACTATTTGGTACCTGTTGTAAAAAAAAATGTCCCTCTTCCATTTCAAAATTATACTTCAAATAGTCTGGTCCCGCCATTATAACGTTATAATCGCGGAACCAGGTCCTGAATTCTGTCCATTTTCTGTCGATTCATATTGCATTATTTAGTACTGAATTTATACTATTTGGTACCTGTTGTAAAAAAAATTGTACCTCTTCCATTTCGAAATTATACTTCAAATAGTCTGGTCCCGCCATTATAACGTTATAATGGCGGAACAAGGTCCTGAATTCTGTTCATATTCTGTCGATTCATATTGCATTATTTAGTACTGAATTAGTACTATTTGGTACCTCTTGTAAAAAATTAGTACCTCTTCCATTTCAAAATTATATTTCAATTACAACAGGTACAAAATAGTACAAATTCAGTACTAAATAATGCAATATGAATCGACAGAATATGGACAGAATTCAGGACCTGGTTCCGCGATTATAACGTTATAATGGCGGGACCAGACTATTTGAAGTATAATTTTGAAATGGAAGAGGGACAATTTTTTTTACAACAGGTACTAAATAGTACTAATTCAGTACTAAATAATGCAATATGAATCGACAGAATATGGACAGAATTCAGGATCTGGTTCCGCCATTATAACGCTATAATGTCGGGACCAGACTATTTGAAGTATAATTTCGAAATGGAATACGTACAATTTTTTTTACAACAGGCCAAATAGTACAAATTTAGTACTAAATAATGCAATATGAATCGATCGAATTCAGAACCTGGTTCCGCCATTATAACGTTATAATGGCGGGACCAGACTGATTGAATGTAAGTTTGAAATAGAAGAGGTACAATTTTTTTTACAACAGGTACCAAATAATACAAATTCAGTACTAAATAATGCAATATGAATCGATCGAAGTCAGGATCTGGTCCCGGTATTATAACGGTTACATTTGGAGTTTATTAATTTTATAAATGTATGACGAC
>JALPQI010015515.1:0-28003 GCA_025490895.1 Thaumatotibia leucotreta
TTTCTTGGCAATGTATCTTATAATGCACATATTTTATCACCCACTTTTTGTGTTTATTAAAGATAGAATATATTGCTTGCGATTTTTTTTATCGTGCCAATAAAAGGGTTAAAAATAACATTTAGGTGTTCCTGAAATCGTTTTATGAAAATAAATGTCAAGTACTTACTTCTAATTTACAAGTAGGTACCGTACTAAGTACATTAGGTAAATGAATAATTTTATTATTCAACCCTAAAATAATAATTATAAAAACGACTCCATACCTTTTGTGTGAAATTTGCCATCGGTACTCCGCCCTCCATACATTATACTAGATACTAAACTATATGCCAAACAGACTTTTGCCGTTAATGTTTTGAATTTTTTATGATACTTAAGTATGTATTTCAACAAACTGGTTGGTTTAAGCTATATTATGAAACTAAAAGATTTTAAACGAATTTTAATGAAATCGGGCAAAATTCTTGGGAAATAATATTGGAACGCAATCCTTTGTTGCAATGACGAAATCAATGTAATAATAACATAATGGGACCAACGTATGTAATTTTATGGTGGCCAGTATGGCCCAATTCACTTTCACTTTGCCTTATGGTATCTCGACCCAAGTACTCGTGGCTAGGACTGGTTTCAAAAACTTTAATACTTATTTCAAAGCAAGTTTATTAAGTACTTAATTAATTATTTCTGCTCCTTGCTCTTCGTATATGTTTGAAATTTTCTTGCAAATCTGTTGTCTCTGGGCGTAAAAGCAACGATAAATATCGCCACCCGGAGGTCTGTATGAAAACGTTCTCCTTGTGTTAAAAGCATGTCCTACGTATCCACACCAAGGCTTCCAACACTTCAAAGATAATAAAACGATATACTTTTTAGTTTTTAAAAGGATCTTCGGTACAATCTTTGATAGCTCCTTGAATTTCAGACCGGTGGCGAGTGGTGTATAGGGGTTTAAGTCGCAAAGGATGTCTCCTTTTGAACTTTCTTCACATATGTATTCATCCTGTGATAAAATGGCACTTTTGTTCGGTCTTGCTAGATCTCCGGTCCGGAGCAATTGCACGTGAGAGTCGGAACTGTCCTTGCTATGGCAAATAGGCTCCCCTTTGTCATAAATTAAACAATCTACCATATAAAACTTTTTATGTGGTATATTATTCGACAAGAATAGCAATTTGTCAATGTTTTTTAAATAGTTGTATCTAATTTTCTCGCATTTGTACTTCTCTGGCGTTTTTAAATAGCATGATTGGAGGAACATAGTAGGGTATGTGATCTGAGATATAGATTCCAGTTTTAATACCTTACATGCTGTTTCAGTGCAAGAATACAACTTTACGTTGAATCTTGGTATGTATGGATCATATACAGGAGTTAAATTGTCCTTTAGATCTCTTTCAGTATTATGTCTTCGATGGACTTTGCAAGCAGGTTGTTCACCCTGCAAATGTTTATTATAAATATCTAGAGCATATCATAAATTTAAAATTATTTTATAACCAAAGCATACCTTATCCATGACGCAAACTATATCCTTGTTATAAAGCTGTAACATAACGATAATATTAAAGAAGTACTTAAAAACGCAATAATATTGTCGGTGAAAATTTAAATAAATACCCCAAAGACTCCATAGTCCAAAATAACAATGGTGATGACTATACAAAATAAAGTGAAACGCATGGTCGCTTACATCACATAAGCGAAAAATATAATAAATTTGAAGAGGCAGGTAACAGTAAGATCGTTTCGCTCGTTGGTTTTAATTCATAAGTAAATTGTGTGTGGCCAGTTAATCAAGATTGGAAGGAAGTGAAGGAATTGAAGGAAAAAGTTGAAATGCATTTTGTAGAGTCGGCATGTAGCGTTACATGTTCGGTTTCTTTTCCGTCAGCTCCAGGGTATGTGGTTATCTAAGAATAGTTAATAGTATGGCATGCAATTTGCACGTAATGTGTTTTTAATCGGAATTCAGTTTGGTTGAACTTCAGTCTAAGATATACGTTTTAAACGCTATGTGAATATTATTAAGTAAATGTATGGAATAAAAGTTAAACGCCTCATCCTAGTTATGTCAATACTACTATAGATTTAAGAATCTTAATAATAACAACTGACATAAAGGAAACATGTTTCTTTTTTAACTTGAAATATTTTTAGTTCTTACTACGGAAGTATTAAATACCTAATTACCTACTTATTGACTTCAAATTAAATCTTAAAAAATAAATTAGTATAAATAATTTTAAAATATAAATTTAAGTTAAACTAAACTTAAAAAAAAAAAACCCTCGAAAGAAGCAACTGAACTAAACTGCTCCGATTGGTTCCTGACGCAAAGGTGCCTATCACACTCGCAGCGATTTCGCGCTGAATCGCGAAGGACAATCTCTGGCCTACTAGCGCGAAAATCGAAATTCGTAGATATCGAGGATTCTCTGTCGCTCCAACGAAGGCGTCGTTAAAGTGAGAGAGACAAATCCTCGAAAATTACGAATTTAGTTTTTCGCGGTAGGGCCGCTGCTCCAGGGACAAACCGGAACGAGGATCAAGGTCCCTTTCCTGCAGACGTCGCCCCAGTTCCCTCAGAAAACTATATAAGTATTTAGGGTGCGGCTCCACTGAGGAAAGGAGCGGAGATGTGCAAAATTAGCCAATGAGACCGCATGACAGTGTTTCGAATTTTGAATTTGAGGAATGTAATTGGTCAATTTTGCACATCTCCGCTCCTCTCTGCGTCAGTGAAGCCGCACTCTTACCCCTTTATTCATAAACGTCTGCTAACTTAACAAGCCGCTGATAATTGTTTGTCCCTTTTGCTCTTATGGACACATTGTTAAGACCGAAAGGGACCAACAATTTTTAGCGGCTTGTTAAGTTAACAGACGTTTATGAATAAGGGGGTTAATCTCCAATTTTGTGAAAGGTGTTAAGTGGCCAGTTACTTGTTTTGAAAAATGTATTGCTAGGTATTTTGCTTCGTAAAAATAAGAGTGAATTTTATAGACAACGACGATGCTCTCAAAATGTCTTAAGATGTTTAAGTACTTACCAGTAAAAGTAGGTCCTGTTTATACATTTTTCATCACAGTGTGTCGACGTGCAGCTGGTACTGAAAAAAACAACATTATTAACTATCATGGCTATTTTTATTACACTATTGGTCAAATAAAATGGGTATATTTTTCATACAAGCTACTGTTTCAAATACATTTTTTAAATGTATACAGGATAAGTGGAATCCGTTTTAATATGAAATTGTATTGACATAAATTACCCTGGTTTTTAATAGAATCCAAAAATTATGTAATTTAATCATCAGATACGAGTAAACTCCGTGAATATTAAAATAGCAAGGCATGTTTGAAAAGCTCTTTTTACAATACATTTTTGGTGAATTGTTAAGCACTAACTCCCTTATTCATAATAAACATCTCCTAACTTAGCAAGCTGCTATGCATTTTTCCTAACTAGAGCGGAAAAGTAAACTTTGCGCACGCTTCGCGAGCGTAAAATCTTATAAGGCACTTGTTATGAAAAAAGTCGTTCGATACACGTGTAAAAACTTCTTTGCACTTGTATCGAAATGTACTATTTTGTCCAATTCGGTCATACAAATATGTATGTCTACAAACCCAAAAAGGGATACTTAGCGGCTTGCTAAGTTAGGAAACGTTTATAAGTAAGGGGGTAAATCTACACAAATCAATCTAACGACCATTTTTTTTATATTGTATGATTAATTCACGATAATTCCAATATACTTAAAGTTGCATTTAGACCAAACGAAAATGCTCGTTCTATCCCCCACTCTACGAAATCAACGAATTTCGACGAATCAAGTTTTGTGTAACGAACGAATTCTGTAGGGGATAGAATGAGCGAATGCTCGTTTGGTCTAAATGCATCTTAAAGGTGCATTCAGACCAAAAGAGCATTCGCTGTTCTATCCCCCGCTCTACGAAATCAACCAATCACGTTTTGTGTACCGATCGAATTTCGTAGAGTGGAGGGTTAGAATAGCGAATGCTTGTTTGGTTTAAATGCACCTTAATGTGCTGTTAAAAGAATTCTACATAATCTTGTAAATACGTTTTGAAATCAACCCGTTTGCAGTTCAGTGAAAAATTACATGTTATTTTCCTAACCCGTATCATTTGACGACGAGTGTAGTTGTCTTAAGTTATGGTACTATATTAGGCACTGGTCTCGCCGCGAGCTACTAAGCTATGAACTACCGGCTATAAACACGAACAAAAAAAACGCACTCCCGTGTAAATAAAAGAGACACGTATAGCCCATAGTTCATAGCTTAGTAGCTCGCGGTGAGACCAGTTATTAAGCCAAATGCCCTTAAACGCTCTGCATTAAAACAATTGGGGTCGATTTGGTTAATCTACAAATCAATTCGTTTCTTTTCGGCCAGTAGCGTGAAGGTTAGTGTTAAATGCCGCATGATGGAGTGCAATTAGAGAGATATTGCTGTTATTGTTTCTACTAAAATGATAGATTGGAAGCAGTTTCTTGTAGCAGTTTATTATTCATGATGGTCAAGATAACAAGATCTGTATAGTATTTTGTATCACTGTCATTACAAGCCGATATATTTATTAACTTGGCAAAGAATCATCATCATCATCATCATCATCTCAGCCATAAGACGTCCACTGCTGAACATAGGCCTCCCCTCTGGACCTCCACATGTAACGGTTAGATGCGACCTGCATCCAGCGTGTCCCGGTGACCTTGGTGGGTGGACTCGAGCACTTTTTCACCCCACCGACCCACCATGGCAAATAATGCCGTTTATTATTTAAAATATATATTTTTTATTTATGTACCAAATGGGTAGCTGTGCGGCAGTAAAAAAAAAGTTATCTAACCTAGAAACTTGCATTATTTCATAGGCTGTTTTGGTTGACTGTATTACAAGACAATGCGTCTATACGCATAGTTAATAGGAGAGGCCTACGTCCAGAAGTGGACTATCATAGGCTGATGATGATGATGATTACAAGACAAGTGCGTAAATATCACAAGTGTTTAGCAACTTGCTGATAACAATGCAGAGCTACAAGCGACGGCGAAGAATGCCGCGCTGGTTGCCCACGCATAACCTTGTCAAAACTAGACCGTCATACATCAGGTATAGATGCCATCAGATGCAAGTAGAATTAGCAATCAATAATACACAATTACACACTTTGGCCGTCTGGTGACGACTGACGACATTAATAATACATTTGTCACCACCCCAACTCCTCCTGCGGGTGTCGTAAAAGTTGACTAAGGGATTGAAGTGTCACTGACCATTAGTTGATAAAAAATTGATAATGGGCAATCCGCTTGCCCATTATCAATTTTTTATTTACTGCTGCACAGGATAGTATACAGGGTGTAATTCTAATACGGGCAAAACTCTTAACGGGTGCTAGTTTAGGACATAATAAGTACATTTAGAACTTTTACTTAAAATCAGAGCAACAAAATTATCCATACAAATTAATTCGGCGCGCAATGTAGAGCGACGTACCCAAGTTAAACGCTCGTTGACAGCAAATTTCAAAAGCAGATGACATAACTGCCATAATATCAATTATAACAAAATGTTCGTACCTACATTGTTGCTCCGAAAATCTTTAAAAAATTCTCTGGGGTCATAATTAAGAGTAACTTTTAAAAAACCTTGTAATCCTTGATTACACTAATGAATACCATGCCTGGTTTAACTGATCGCCCGTATTAGATTTACACACTGTATAAATGTGTTTAAAAAAGTATACATTCTTTTTATTTTTTTTATTTACAAGTGATTTTTCCGATGACCTATACAATATGACGTGATTAATGGACAAGCCCTTAGTTTACATTTTTTTTGTTCTATTGCCACACGGAATAGTAGATAGGTTAATTAGTTCGGGACCGATGCCTAGAGTTAGATCTACGGTACCTACTTATATTAGTTCAATGTACTGATACGTGAACTGGTAAGTTAGTAGCTTAGAAAAAAGTCGATCGGGATAATTCCGTCTATGGGGAAAATGCGCTTTCTAAAGTACCGGAGCGAGCTTAGCTTGAAAACAAGTATGTATGAGTTTTTACAGCGAAAAGTAGCTGTACTATGTTGTTGGAAAGTAAAGGATATGATGGGTCATTGTCAGATTTAGGTTATAGTCTTTTCGGTGGACATACCTAAAGTTAAGGAAAGTCCAGTACTAATTTTGGGACAAAACAATTGACGGTACAACTATTAGATTACCGGTCTACAGCCCTATGCAATAAAATCGTAACAAAGATTTATACAAGCTGTTAACTTTTGACCACCGAGTGGACAACTTTTGTTTTTCCGACTGAAAATAACCCTGATAAGGTTTTACTCGATATGAAATACATTCTATCGCGCTCGCACTTACATATTAGACCGAGAGTGATAGCCTGCTTTACGTATCGAGGAAAACCTAACGTTACCGATACCAGTCATACTACGGGTACCGGTCATTAATCGAATGTTCTCGATAACTTAAATATTCATGGTGTAACAAAAATACAGGTTATCCATTTAAAGGCCCATTCAGTATCGTATTGTGATTTAAATAAAAAGTATTTTTTCATTTTCTATAGAGGGTTTGCAACACAAAAATTGCAGATACAAGCACGAAAATGGCATTGGATTAGATTGGATTTGAACAACCACATGTCCAAAATAGCCCTGAACTTGAAGATACCCGGCAAGCGGAAACGTGGTCGCCCTAAATTCACTTGGCGCCGATCCGTGGAGCAAGAGATGGGTGTGTTGGGCATGGGGTGGGATGAGGTGACCCAAACTGCCCAGAACCGAAGCCAGTCGAAGAAAATGATTCGAGCCCTACAACAACAACAGAGAGTAACATGATGGAAAGAAGAGAAGAAGAAGATAGAGGGTTTGGCATATTTTGCCGGCTGGCGATGTGTCTAAAATTTTTACCTTCGGTTTTTCACAAGAATGCCCGAATTCACATTGCTCTCATAACAAACTTCTGTATCCTTTGCACTGAAGCCAATTGAGACAGAATAATAAAGTCAGATTTTCCATGAAAAAAAAAGCAGGAAAACGATTTTGCACCAAATCTGCACGTATTAAAAATCAATCTCAGATAAAAAATATGCTTAAAATAGTCAGAGAAATCGAAATTACCCCTAGGACGCAATCGACCTCACAAGACGTGCTTGCTTCATAGACACTTTTTCGAAAGCGCAATATAGAATCAATTTTGTAATAATGTTGAAGATCGTATTATTTGCTTGGATCGGGCAAGTGTCCTGTAAGCTCAGAGATCGGCGTCATTGAGATGATGATGTAAATAGTAAATATTAAGTCAACGACCGATTAAATACTACTACTGACACAGTTTCTGACTTTTAACAAACTTATGAGTTTATATTTATGTTTATGATGTAAAATATCGACTCTATTATGTCATAACAATGATCGAACGAGGCATTTTTTCCACCAATCAAATCATTTGCTACTTACTTTAGTACGTCACAAAGAAGTAATGATAATGATAGATGATATTTTTTTAATGAATTAAGAACTAATTAAGACCGAAGAGCTGTCGACTTCCGCAAAATGCCACCAGCATCCTCGGTACAATGCCACAAGGGCCAACCTTAGGTGTCGAAATAAATTTTACGGTTTTGAAAATAAAACTTAGTTTAGTAGAACCAAATAATTTTATCAATGATTTGTTAACTAGCAAAAAATGCAATAATAATAGTAAAACATAATTTAATTCAGTTACGGTGTTCATTTAAAGAAAGTGCACACAATAACATTGAACGATAGTGAAAACGGCGGTGTCTCCTGCATGGCAAGCAGGTGGTTTATATTGTCACCGTCGGCAATAGTCGGCATTCTCCTTGGTCGGTGCCACAGAATTAGATTTGGATAGAAGAAACAAGTTCATTCATTTGTATGGCGGCCGAGCGTGTCAGACTTTGTACTGAAGTTGTTACTTGCCTATGATTTTAAATATGTCTCAGACCCTTGAGTATTCATATTTTTTTGTGTTGTTGCAATTAACATTACTTAAGGAGGCATTATCAATGTTTTTGTTCACTTCAACTTACAAAATTTGACGCCCGAAAGCTACAAGCTGCGATTAAAGGCGGACAACTCAGTGGATTTCACTGAGTTCATTTGACACTACGTTTGCTTGATCTATGGTATATTATGACATCTGTGGTCGGTGCAACACGGATTGAACATTTGTGATCCTTATTACAAAGCCAATAAGGTTCAGGAATTGTCAGTCGTTTGTGACGTGCTTGTAACATCGTCAACATTTGTTAATATGGAGGTTTTAGCATGTCTGTTTGATAAAAGACCTTGGAGAGATGGAGAGGGTATAGAAATTTATGCGAAGGTTAGGTTGGTTGGTGTAGATATTGTATCAGTAGCGGCAGAGGTACGGAATAAGTGTAGCATGTTTAGAATAGTAATGATCTGTTCAAAGCACTGGTCTCACTGCGAGCTTCTAAGCTATGAATTATGGGCTATAAACACGAACAAAAGATACGCACTCCCGTGTGAAAAAAAGAGACACGGCGATACTCACCCGGCGGTGATAGCTGATAGCTGGGCGAGTATCGCCGTCTCTTTTATTTACACGGGAGTGCTTATCTGTTATTCGTGTTTATAGCCCATAGTTCATAGCTTAGCAGCTCGCGGTGAAACCAGTGCCCAAAGATCTTGAAGTGTAATTTAATATCTAAAATATAGAAATAAAGTTTTGTGAAGAAGTTTGGACTAGGTACACAGGAAAATATACGAAAGAAACGAAAATATCTGAACTCTTGTGAAAAACGGCATGCGACAATGTATCACATAGACATACATATATTATATCGCCACTTAGTAACCACAACACAAGTTTTAAGTAGTTGAGCTTATCGTGAGGCTAGGTCCATTTTTATAAAATCCTCCCATGATATTTATTTTGTCCCTTATTTAACTTTTCATAGGCTAGGTATTTTATAAAATGAATATAAAATTAAAATACATTACAACATACAAAAACAATACAAAAAAAATTAACACTTTATAAAAAACCTAACCTAGGGTGCCGCTGGCAACGGGGCGGGCCCAAGCTGCCGGTGGTTAAGGTCGCAGAGAGAGGAACCGACGGACTATCCGCGCCGTGTTCAGGATTACCGCCTTCTGCATCTGACCCTTGATCCAGCCATCTAGCGAGAGACTCTTAAGATGTCGATCGAGACTCTTCGCTATTAAACCGTTCGCTACGACTATTTTATTATTTATTTTAGGTACTATTTAAATTTCTTCTGACTAACGATACAGATGAATGGTTTTCCCGGCCTTAAAACTAGTAAAACGGAAATATCTATTACGCACGGATTTCCGACGAAGCGTATAAGTAGAGATGGATAATTAAGTATTATTCAAGTTATTTATTGCTTTCTATGTAATATTTGTAGGCATACATATACGTAATAGTAAATACATAACTATTTCACATTCTTATGTAGTAGTTTAGTAGTGTTATACAATAGTGCTACAATAATGCACGCCCATTGATGAGGTTTTAATACTTTTTAACAGACTTCAAAAAAAGGAGGAGGTTCTCAATTCGACTGATTTTTTTTGTTGTATGTATGTTAAGGTGCATTCAGACCAAACGAGCATTCGCTATTCTAACCTCCTACTCTACGAAATTCGATCGTTAACCCCTACTCTACGAAATTCAATCGCTACACAAAACGTGATTCGTTGATTTCGTAGAGAGTGGGGGATAGAATAGCGAATGCTCGTTTGGTCTGAATGAACCTTCATACCTGTTCAATCGGTGATATCGAGTAACATATACATACAAAAAACAGTAAAATTGAGCTCATCCTCCTTTTTTGAAGTTGGTTAAAATGGTGTTGTAATAAATAATGAAATTATACTTCTGTGCTTGTTCAATATAGCTCAGATATTTTAATTGACAAATACATAAAGGATCTAGGATAAAGTGGTAGTTATCATTAAGTACAATCAGTTCAAATAAAACCCTGTCAAAACAATTAATTAAGAGACTGCCGCTCCCACAGTCAAACTGTTTTAACAGTTTTGTGGGACGATATTGTATTTTTTAAATTAAAATTGTGTCAAGTAATTCAATAAATAAATAAATAAAAGCACTGCGGCCCTACCGCGAAAAAAGAAATTCGCAAATTTCGAGTATTTGTCTCTCTCACTCTAATGACGCCTTCGTTTGAGTAACAGAGAAAAATCCTCGAAATTTACGAATTTCGATTTTCGCGGTAGTAGGCCTGGTCTTACCGCGAGCTACTAAGCTATGAACTATCGGCTACGAGTATAAAAACGAAACACCTAAACACGAAGAGATACGCGCTTCCGTTTAAATAAATGAGACACGGCGATACTCGCCCAGCTATCAGCTATCACCGCCGGGCGAGTACAGATATTCTATCTCACGAAGTCCGTTTGGCTTTCGTTGTGTGAGTAAGGTGTACAGATAAGCGTCCTTGTGTGCGCGAACGTGAGGAACGTTAGCACGGAAACCTGATTACACCAATGAATATATATATTTTTTAAAAGTAACATTTCGTTGAAATACTTTGAATCTTTTAGTTAAAATTTGAAGGTATTATTACGGGTAGTAAATAAAATCCAAACGTGTTTATATAAGTAAGCATTTTAATTTAGAAATCACAAAGAAAAAAAAACACTATCTGATGAATATTAAAAGTCCAATTCAGTGAAACAATGTATCCACCACGCACAAATAATACAAAAAATAATCATAATAATAGTAGCAGAAGTACCTACATGTGATTAAAATGTATTGTAAGTAAAAAATAATAATTTTAACAATTACTATCGTCATTCTTATCAGCGTGGATGATATAAATTTACAAAAAATAAATTTTGTTTTATAATTTTTTTCGATTTATAGTTTCCATGCTAACGCTACTTCGTGAGACATTCTGGCATGAACTCAGAACACTTGCGACCTCGACCGCGTCGCGATCGTGACTGAGCGCTCCCGCGCTTACGCACACTAAAGCATTGTATACATGCACGCCTGACAACATTCATAACCAAACGGACTTCGTGAAATAGAATATCTGTATCACTGTCTCTTTTTTTTACACGAAAGTGTGTATCTTTTGTTCGTGTTTAGGTATAGCCCATAGTTCATAGCTTAGTAGCTAGCTCGCGGTGAGACATGCAGTGTTAATCACTAAGGAAACCGCCTTGCTGACAGCGCTGTGTCAGCGCTTCGGCAGCGTCGAGCCTAAAAATAATATTCACTAATGTACTTTAAACGACACTAGTGCTCGGCGACGAATGTGGCGTGAGCTGGAACTACACTGCGTCGAGAGTTTGACGTTTAATGTACGAACTTCGTATTCCCTAACGAAAAACAGCGACGAACTCGCCCACAACGTCGCTCACAGGCTCGATTCCTAATGTCAAATCGAACAGCTAGGATTTTAGACAAGGCTGTCTCGACGTCGAGCTCGTTGACGAACGCAGCGTCGAATGTGTGAATAAGAGAATAGCATAGCAGTGCCTTAAGCCTCGAAATGAGCGGTTTTCACAATACTAAATCATACGCATAATAAAGTTACGTGAGAAACGCGGATGGGTAACTCGATAACTTTACTGTTGTGATACGCAACTGCGGTCTGCGTGTAATCGTGTAACACGTAGGATTAACTCGTTACTGACATTCTTGTGTATAATAGATGACCTTTGTAATGAATTGGAGATCATTAGGAAGAATTTAAGTTTGGCATGCATGTTATACAATTGACAGTCTTCCGCAAAACATTTTTGGGAAAATATTAGTATTGTTGTTTCGGGCTAATATGAACGCCGAGTCGACCAGTTGTGATCTATTATGGCAGCCCTTTTGTATAGCTAAATAAACTTAAGTAAGTCATCACCTATTGTATGTTGTAGTAATCTACTTATTTAAATAGAAAATACATATTTATAATGCGAACACAAACAAAACAAATACCTATATGGATAGATTACCACGTACAACACGAGCTTTTATTAACTTTTTCACCTATAATGAGTTCATTACAGATTCCCGCTGAGTTCAGAAAGCTCCAGGGCTTACACATATTAGTAAGCCCAGGCGCTGGTTCGAAAATGTTATGGCATATTGTCACTTCCCAAACTATTATTTCCATAGTTTCATTTGGCAGAATGTTCACGTAGCAAACCAATGTTACGTAGAAGTAGCTTTCGTATATTATCATGTTTCAACCTAAGCCTTGCTAAATGAAAATTCGATCAAATGAAATTTAACAAAGAATCAGATATAGTATCAAAGTTAAAGTTAGGTTGAAGTAGATGACGTCACTAGGACTAAGGAGGCTATAGGAGTTAGATAATAAAGAATGTATTTATTATAGCATAGGCAAAACTGGTCATTTAATAACAATCTGAATTGGAATTTAGATTTTGTTGACTCGACTTTATAGAACTGGTTTGATATCAACATTTATGCATTCGGTGACAAAATAAACAAAAATAGAAAAGATCCAAACAGGATCTAAGGTAAATTTAGGAAAAAACCTGATATGGTCAAATAAGATTGAAGTCAGCTGTCGACAAACAGTTTGGTAAAGAAGAAGATTTTAATCAAAAACCAATGCTCCATATTACATTAATCTTTAGATGAACGAACTTTTATGTATGGATGTATACCGTTATTTTTGCTATTGAATATGTAATATTTGGACGAGACAAGGTTCTATATAAAGGCAACAATATTGCCAAACTACTGCTTATTTGAATATACATATTAGTTTCGGCACCAGTAATGGATATATATACCATTCATCAGAATAACAGAAAAAAATGTCAATAAACCTAAAACTTGCATTATTTTATAATCACGCATATTTCGAAATCGATATTGTTTTTATTACCATCTTAAAACCTAAAATATTGAGTTAACATACATTTTTAGTCAAAATTTTTGATATTTAATAGTATTAACTTAAAAATATAATATTATCTGTGAAGTGAACGTGATTCACGATTTGTATCAAAGACGTCAAATGCTATGAAAAGTCAGCCATATTTGATTTTGTTTACTTTTTTTTGGATTCTACTGGCGAATTATGTAGGTATGTCCAACTATGCTGAAATTTTTATCTATCTATCTATCTATTCAGCCCGTATCCACCCACTGCTGAGTATAGGCCTCTTCTTTATTACGCCACTCTTCTCGGTCCTGTGCTAACCTCATCCACATCTTATTTGTTGTGCGGCAGATATCGTCAGACCACCTTGTCGATAGCCTGCACGCCGACCTTTTTGCCCACCTTAGCCACCATTCAGTAACCTGCCTTGTCCATCTCCCATCTGTTCTTCTCGCCAAGTGTCCCGCCCATCTCCACTTCAGTTGTGTAATGCGTTCACCGACGTCCAATACTTTTGTTCGGCGTCGGATTTCGCTGTTGCGGACTCGATCGACAAGGGATATGCCCAACATGGCTCGCTCCATGGCTCTTTGTGCCACGTTCATTTTGTGGAGCAATCCCTTGGTGAGAGCCCAGGTTTCCGATCCATAAGTGAGGACAGGCAGCAATTTTTATATTAAACCAAAACATTGTTTAAGTATTTAGGAACATTTCATGACTTTGAATGTTCATAACTGGTATGTTTGCTTATAAAGTACCTATAGGAATTATAAAATACTATTTCAAGGAATGTATTTCGTACAATGAATTAAGAAACAATAATGCATTCCGAATTTGAACCGTAATAGTCATTAGAGTCAATGAGTTCAAAACCAAAGTGACTTATGGTTTTGTATGCATTAGAGAGTTAAGTAATTTTCTTGTAAAAGGCTACTTTTTGAAGTTTGTTCAAGATAGTTATATGACCATATACAATTTATGGTTCAATAACCGAACAGGCCTGCTACCTCGAACATCGAAGTTCGCAAATTTCGGGGATTTTTCTCTTTCACTCTAATGACGCCTTCGTTGGAGTGACAGAGATAAATCTCCGAAATTTACGAACTTCGCTGTTCGCGGTAGCAGGCCAGAGTATGTTTTTTGTAAACCCCATTTTAAATGTTGGTTAGAACAAATTTTCAAGTAGGTATACTTAATTTATTATATTGCAAACGACGGTCAATCTAAGCTCGTTAGGATCTCGAAGTATTTTGCCAAATTAAGTTCTGAGTTCACAAACCTTGTTTTGTGAAATTTTGGCTATAAGCTATAAACAGGATTGCATAAAAGGCAGCGATCCAATTAAGACGTTTTACGAATTCATAAAAACTATACGCGTACACTAAACTTCCTATGAGATAAAACGATTTAATTGTATTTATACCTAATGTCTTGTTTTTTTTTTGCGGGTGTCGTAAGAGTCCACTAAGGGATTGAAGTGTCACTGACGGGTCTCTATTGGTTCCCATAAAGTTTGAAGTTCGATTTTTGAAGCGAATAACGTTGTAGCTCCGAATTTTTGTCATATTGTCATAAGTCATAAAAATTAATATTATAAATCGGTGGTCAGTTTTATGTAGGTCATAATTATTGTTAGTCATAAAAGTCGATGCCCATAACTTTTAAAATCCATACAGCATCATTTCCAGAATGTTAAAAGAAATAACCTTCCTTATACTGTTACAACGTCTATATTCGCAAGTTGTAATTATTTGTTGTCGCGTGATTATGTCAATGTAATGATGGTCAATGTGACCACCTAATAAATTTAGTAAGTAAACTTGGTAATAAACTTAGTTAGTAAGTAAATAGTACGAGTATTATTTTAAAAGTCGGTCCTGGCACTTCGCCGGCCGCTGCCGCGGCACGCTCGCGCGCTGTAAGGTCACAGTTCAACCTAACACTCCTCCTCGCTTCGCTCGTCGTCGTACCTACACTGACCTGCCTTAGAGTCGAGTAGGTAAGGAAGTTTCCTAAGTTGCATCATAGTCCATAAAATTCTTAATTAAATTAAAGAAAGTTATTAATTTCGTATTTAATATTAAATATTTTGGATGAAATTCGGTTAGTTATTAAAACAATATAAGTAAGAACCATTAGTAGGTTCAAATGTATGACTTAAAATATTTCTAAAAAATGATAGATAGACCTTTGAATGTTATAGTCAGCAATTTTATACCTTTTGTAATTAGAGTATGTGATGTTATAGGTTAGTAATGTTAGATCTATTAATCGTTATACTTAACAAAAATTATGACCATTGATGCTTATATTAGTAAATTATATGGATATCAATTTCTGACTAACGAAATTCGGATTAACAAATATAATTATGGGAAAGAAAGGGATTCCGTCACTGACCATTCTACAAGATTGATGATGGGCAGCAGCGTCAGCATAGTGGACACATTACTGTGATCCCCAATCCGCTTTCCCAGCGTGGCGATTATGGGCATTTACCTCCCAATGCGTCTATACGCATAGTTAATAAGAGAGGCCTACGTCCAGCAGTGGACTAACATAGAAAATAAAAAAAATAAAATGAAATAAAAAATAAAATAAAAAAGGTTTATTTCCAAATTAAATGTACACAAAGTTACAATTTATACTGACCCCCACACTAGGCTAGGCCTGTCCCGTGAGGGAAATCTTACGATTAACAGAAAGATTTTACAAAAGCGGCATAAGACAACAATATATATGTATATATTTTCTTTTTTTTTCTATTGCATAGGTATTAAAAATGAATTAAAACTAAACATGCAAAAACTGATTAAAAAAATAATATTAATGGTTGTGTGTGTGAGAGAGAATATGTTTGTTCGTGTGTGTGTGTGTGTGTGTGTGTGTGTGTGTGTGTGTGTGTGCGTGTGTGTGTGTGTGTGTGTGCGTGTGTGTGTGTGTGTGCTATTTGTTAGGATGTTATCTTCATTAAATGTTCCGTATCTGAAAAGGACAAGTTCATTATATTCATTGTTAGGAACTTTTTTGCTTTGACAAGTGATAAATCCTCGAAATCATAGAGATTGACTAACCTATTGTAGATTCGAGAATGCAGAAAGACTGAAAAACGGCGAGCAAATGTTGTTTTAACGGCAGCTGTTGGAATTTTAAATATTCTGTTCTTGAGTAAGTTGCTGTAGTTTGACGAGTTTAAAACAGTCTTGTGCACCGACAAAGCCACCCTTACAAGATAAAGTTTCCTGACACTGAGTACTTGCGCATCGTTGTACAGCTCTTCCGTAGGATATCTGATCGGTCTCTTCAAGGCCACCTTCAGAACCGCTCGTTGAGCTCTTTCTAGTTTTAGGAGCATAGTCATGGTTGTACCTAGGCTGATGATGATGATGATGATGTCTTGTTTTTAAACTATCGTGAGACATAGTACCAAGTACCACTATACAGGTAATTTTAATGCTGTAATTAATGTTATTTAAAATTGTCTGGATTCGGCTTGGCTTCAGACATACCTAATCAAAGTTTCGAAAATAGGTTTTTAGATATAACTCGTCATAAAACTTTTTATTGATTACAATGCTAATCTACCACAATGTATTTTACACACCATTTAATAAAACAACATTTTGATAAATTGTTGCTGTGATAAAAAGTACTGAAAATGTTAAAAAGTATTCAAAAAATCTGAACAAAAATTCAATATTTTTTGTTTATTTGGTGCTAATTTTATGCATTCTAGAATGCATAATTAAAATCTCTCGCAATGCTCACCCTATATAACATGCAATTAAACGGTTAAACTCAAGGTTAGAGTGGTATAATGGGGACTTAGGTTCTCCAAAACATATCGCGCGTATTAGTCGCAAAATATACGTGAGTGTTATTGTTTAACAATATCTTGAAGGATAATTCAGGAATTTGTTTATTATGTCTGTCTAATTACTATTTACTTTACGCAGGGCAAATACTTATTCCGCTACATATATAATATTGCTATTTGATGATAGTCAATTTTATTGCCATCGCCATTTCCTACACATTGTTGCGAAGTGGCGAAAATATTGTTAAAACACGAGAAATGTTCTTATTACCGAATAATTCTACATCTCACCAATTAACCAAGGTTTGCTCAACCTAAACTAAGAAAAGCCTTAAAAATTACACCTCTTTTCTCTAAATCAACAAAAACTCAAACGCACAATTAATCCAATCACTAAAAGATTTCCTTATTACCTCACGAGTTAAACAATCAATGTAAAAACACTTCCGAACGGACACGGTCCAACCAAGCGTACAGTGTGGAGATGTAATGTTCCACTACATAGTAACTGGTTACGTACGATCTACACTGACCGGCTTGTATGGAAAAGATGGCGACGTCTACGTTAGTCTTGTGAAAAAAACTTACATAAAAACGGCTTAAAAAAAAACTCGGCGTAATCGCAAAAGCGGTAGTACTCAAAAAGTAAAATTTAGTCAATTCAATGAGGGATTTCTGAAATGACGCGACAGCACTGAGGCGTTATAGTTTCGTGTTTAATTGTTTTGTACGATTTAATAAAATTATATAAAAAAATAAAAATACCTTTTAGTCAGTTTTTTTTGGGGCTAGATAATTGTGTTTCTTAGAGGGACCTTACGGCAAAGTGGCGCCAAGTAGTGTCATACGTTTTCGAGAAAACCCTCATTCTCAATGACAATCGAGCTATTAAAAATAGAACTGTATAATGCTTTATTCGTGACCATTCAATTAAAGAAAACAAGTAGACAGTAGTAGGAAAACAAAACACAGCAAGAAAGAGTATGACAAATAAAATAGTACAACGAAATCGTCCCATCTCGGCATGGTGCTGTAAAACGGTATTGATTTGCCTTTGAGACCATCATCATCATCATCAGCCTATGTTAGTCAACTGCAGTGCTGGACGTAGGCCTCTCCTATTAACTATGCGTTAGGATGTAAATGCCCATAATCGCCACGCTGGGCAAGCGGATTGGCGATCGCAGTAATGTGTCCACCATGATGACGCTGCTGCCCATCATCAATCTTGTAGAATGATCAGTGACACTTCAATCCCTTAGTCGACTCTTACGACACCCACAGGAGGAGTTTGGGTGGTGACAAATGTATTCTTACTGCCGTCACCACACGGCAAACCGGCAAATTGCTTTGAGACCATTATGTGTAATAATTTAAAACAGGTAAGTAACATTGAATACAATGCAATGCATGAGAAAATAGATAGGTACATAAAAAAAGACTTTGGAGTCGAGGGTATACGAGGGGTCGGAAGTATGGTTCGAGTTTTAAGTCTCATAATGAGCGGTAAGGCCATACCAATGTCAAATGAGTGCCGACTTTGCTCGGTCAGTATGAATCGTACATTAGGCGTAAACCACAGATATATTAATTGAGTAGACCACGCGTGAATATCAGCCTGAATGACATTTGACAACCAATGTTTCTCGAAGCGGGCTCTGCAAATCAAGATCTTGCTGTTTCACTGAGCATGACAATCGTAAATGATATTGAATATGATAATAATAAATAGTTTATCGTCGTACCATGCTTTCTGTGGAACATCTTGCGGCCCGTTTATTTTTTTTCGATACATTTTTTTTCCTGGCCCACTGCTGGGCAAAGGCCTCTCCCCTGGATCTCCATGACTCCCGATTTTGTGCTTCCTCCGGCCAGTTGTCTAGGAACGAGTCCATATCATTTCGCCATCTCCGCCATTCATTAATTTAATTACTTTAATTTTGTCAGCCTCCGTAGCCTAGTTGGTAGTGAGTGTAGTGACCCTGCCATACGAACTTGGAGGTTTTGTACATTTGGATCACGTCTTCGATAATGATAAAAATTGGTAAGCTGGGAGAGTCAATCATGCTGAAAAATTTCCACCATATTTCCCAAAATATTTCAAAATGTTTATTTGAAACATCAAGTTTTTGTTACCAGATTCCTACACATTTTTGGTAAAGGAAGGATGAAACTTCCATACAAACTTTCTGATCATCACATCACATCTAGCTTTCATATAAACGCAGGCCTACCGCGAAAAACGAAATTCGTAAATTTCGAGGATTTGTCTCTCTCACTCTAATGACGCCTTCGTTTGAGTGACGGAGAAAAATCTTCGAAATTTACGAATTACGATTTTCACGGTAGTAGGCCTGGCTTTCTATACAAGTACCGGAACCGGAAATTCTCGGTTCTTGCCATACAAATTCAGAACTGCGACCCTTCCCTAATTACATCATCAGCCACGCGTATGAACGTATTAGGAGGCAACTCATAATCACCACTTTGGGTAAGCGGATTGGCGATCGTAGTAGTGTCCAGTGTCCATGATGCTGCTATAGTCACGGGCCAGCTGTTAAGGTGCATTCAGACCAAACGAGCATTCGCTATTCTAACCCCCTACTCTACGAAATTCGTTCGTTACACAAAACGTGAATCGTTGATTTCGTAGAGAGGGGGATAGAATAGCGAATGCTCGTTTGGTTTGAATGCACGTTTAGATATATGTCTGTAGTGCGCAAGCGCGGTTAGCTGAACACAGTAATCTCCCGCGCATGTCACACGCTATACAATTTACCTGATGATGACTAAGTGAAGTGACTAAGTTCAGTTTTAATTTTGCTAAGTTTTAAGTGACTCAATTTGGTTTTACAGTTTGTTCCGACAAAGAATTTCCTGGTACATAATGGGTATATTGGAGACTTCAATGCTTTTGACTTGCAAATTTTATGCTGCAGACATTGTGACAAATAGAAAGTTCGGTCAACCACCAACTTACTTACTTTACAATACGTAGATAAAAAGACCATTTTTTTTTTCAAAGTTGTCCCCAGCACTTTTTTTGTAACATAGGTATAATATATGATTACCTACTTCCACAAGATAAAAATGTTGTGTTGTGTTACTTGTGTTACCTACTACTGAAAATTGGCTATACACGGTGCTCGCGAGCCATCCGAAAGAATCTAATGCTGAATTCCGGACCATATTTAGAGTCTTTAATGTTATATAAAATTTCCTGGATTCGGCTTGGTTTCAGAGATAATCAACCTGTTTTCGAAATAAGTTTTTTGACGTAGCTCGTCATAAAACTTCTTTTTGTTTACAATGCTACCACAATGTGTTCTAATATTACCACACCTTAAATATCTTAAATATCTTGGGACATCTTACACAAATCGACCTAGTCCCACGGTAAGCTCAATTAAGGCTTGTAATGTGGGTACCAGGCGACGATATATATAATAGATAGATACTTAAATACATAGACAGCCATGATCAAGGAACAAACATTTGTGATAAATAAATACACAAAGAATGCCCTCGCCGGGATTCCAACCCGGAACCTCCAGCTTCGTAGGCAGGGTCGCTACCAACTAGGCTACACACCTTTTACACCTTTTGCCTGACAATCGAAAAATAAGAATAGACATGACGAAATAACATGTCCCATAAAAAAATAATTAAAATACATAATTTTAACAAATTGTTGTTTTGATAAATAGTAGAAATGTTGAAAAGTATTCAAAAAGTCTAAAAAAAAAAGAAAAATTTTTTTTTTGGTGGTATTTCACATTAGGTCTATGTCTAGAATACATAGTTAAAATCTCTCGCAATGCTCGCGTGCACCGTGTATAAAGTTTTCTGGAGGTATTAGTATTATACATATATATAAAATAATAATAAAAAAACTATCAACAATTTATAGGAAATAAAAATAAAAGAGCCGTATTTTCTTGAACCTTAGGACGATGGCTATCAGGGAAAAATATAATATTTATACCTTCGGAAAACTTTACATACCCAATTGTGAGCTCTTTCGGTCCTGATTGGAGAAAAAAAGGTCCCGAAAACAATTTTCGAACTTTTCATTCCATTACCGCTATACAAAATGTATGAAAAAATGGTATCAATTTAAGGCTTGTGATGTGGGTACCGTGCGATATAGATACTTAAATATATAGACACCCACGACCAAGGAACAAATATTTGTGATAAATGAATACACAAATAATGTCCTCGCCGGGATTTGAATCCGGAACCTCCCGCTTCGTAGGCAGGGTCACTACCAACTAGGCTACGGAGGAGGCTGACAAAATTAAATATAACTATCCTGTAGTAACTAATATAATGATATAACTATCCTAATATCTAAACCTATTTTAGTATATCCTAAGCATATCTTAATAACTTATCATTGCATTTGTATTGTACCGAGGATGCTGGTATTTTCCCGCTCTATCGCAAATTCGAAATGCTGATACGCTGTGAACGAAAAAGTTCATTATAAAAGTCATGACTTTTAACGTAAAATTATTCGTATCCGTAAATTTTTCGTATTGCCATTTTTGTTCATCAGTCGAGCTCTGTCCTCAACATAACCTACTGAATCTCAATTTACCGCTAACTGTTGTGTGATAAATCGTCACGCGACAAAAGAGCTGTGACAACTGCGTCGTGTCACTACTTACCCCAAATTGCCGTACAAAGAGATCGTGTGGCCCATAAACGTTGCAGCTTTTACTGCACTTCTAACGAGGTGCTACTCCAACGTGTGATTAATGACTAAATGGAATTCCTTAGTTACGACAGTTTACTGTTTCTACTTTACTATTATGCACATAGTAAAGAATAAACAGGGAGTTTATGAACATTTTATAATTTGATAATTTTTATGTTATTAACCGACTTCAAAAAAAGGAGGAGGTTCTCAATTTTACTGATTTTTTTTTAAAGTTAGAGATTTCTTTATAAACTCATAAAAACAATACAGTTCACTTAAATGAGCTTAAATATTAGGTTTTCTTAAAATTAAACATAATTATGTAGCATGATCGTTAGAGGTTTATAATTATAATAATTATAGGTATATTACTAGTAAGTATCCGGTATCTCCGAGAATCGTGAACAGATTTTTTTTTTGTGATCGAACGATAACCCCGAGATGGTCCCGTTGGCACCAAGTAAGGGTCTGATGATGAGATCTTGGAGAAATCGGGGGATCTCTTCAAATGTTATAGGTACGTGTTACGTGTATGGCGCTTTCGGTAATTTTCATTACATTTACAAGAATTTGCATTCCGAAAGTAGGATTTGAGAAAACCAATGATGGAAACAAATTGGGGATCTTGGAGTAATCGGTTGAAGTCGGTTTTATTACATTTTTAATTTGTTTATTTCTATTTAGAATCAAGCTTTTATGAAAATAACACGTCAGAATTTTTTTCGCTTACGTCAGTCACGTCATATAAAGTCTATGAAAAATATTAACACTGGACAAAACAATCTTTACATATTATTCAGCAATAAAGAGTGAAAGAGCTCGTGTTAACTATTTCAATAGCACGAGATATCCAAATATAAAGATTCGAAGAACGTATTTTAGGAAAAATAGTATTTCAAATGATTGTTACAAATAGGTGCGAGTTGTTTATTTCTAGCGCGAACTACTTTTAATTAAATCATAAGAGACAAAAATGGGATTGTGCTATTATTCTACTTATGTATCATAGAAGTTTAGTAATACATATAGTTAATATATAAATTATCGTATAAAAATAACAAATACTGATTTCATCAAAACAAGATCGCAGCGCAGCTGACGTTTTTACTCCCCAAGGTCAAAAACTTAAAATAGTAAAATTCTCAATGGTAACTTGCAATAATTAATGAAGTTGTAAAATACACTCAAATGTGCATTTTTATTGATACATACACAAAAGAACAACAAACAAATAAATTAGTAAAAGTACACAAAAGTTACAACAAAAATCGTTTGTTCTAAAACTATTAATATTTGCCAATTATTCTGACCTGACCATGAACCTACCTAACAGAGTGAGTCAAACACGAAAATAGGCATTGGTTCATATTAATTTGTCCCATATTGTTTTTCTGTGTAATATTTATCACACAGAAAAATTAGCATCGTAACACGACGCTCGAAAAGTTTCCTCTATATGCGTGGATACTCATACTTGAACGCAGTACATAACAAAATTGTTGAAGAAAATAACATTGATGAAAAATCATTCCTGAAAAGGCTTCCAATCAGCTTGGTTTCAAGGTCTTGGATTTCGGTCATTGTCAGTGGGAAATACAAAAGTTTTCCACACTTGGTCTAAAGTTGACAGCTTGTATAAATTTATGTTATTGTATTATACAATGTGCCCATGAGGAAAGGGAAAAAATTCAACAGCGGATTTCTGACCAAATTTGAAGTTAAAAATGTCATTGTGAAGTTTTCTGGATTCAGTCTATTTTAAGGGAAAATTTGATTTTTTCTTAAAACCGTTTTAGACCGTTACGCTAAACGCATTTTAGGAAACGATTTTGTCACCATGTTGTCTTAGTCTTGTCACACTTAATTGACAGACATCAAATGAACAAAAATATCTTTAATTACCTAGCAAATGTAAAAAAAACTCTAAAGTGCATTTTTTGCGATGGTTTGATTAATAAAATCCTTTTTTTTGTGTAGTAAGGCATTCAAAACATCAAAAAAACTGAAAAAAAAAATTTTTTTTTGCAGATTTGACCAAAACTCATTTCACATTTTTTTGCCTCTTTTAGTCGCAGGAATATGCTGTTAGAATTTTTCCCTTTCCTCGTGGGCATCTTGTATTAGGTTGTAGACCGAGGAACATAGTTGGGTCGTTAATTGTTTTATCCCAAAATGAGTAGGTACCTACTTGAATTCCTAAACTTTACGTATGTCCATAAAAAGACGATAGTTGAAATCTGACAATGACTCAAATTAGCTCTTATTAATAATTATTACCATACTAGTAATTGTCATGCCTACCTGTTTCAAATTATTCTGGGTCACTGGGTGCTTGAAATAAACACTTCAATCCATATTCCATATTTATATCAGCACTGTCTGTGATGCACATAAACAGTATTATGTATTAAATGATTCTCCGTTAGTCAATATTATGATTAATTTGCACCTGATTATGATAATGTTATATAATGACTCGCGTTAATTGCTTAATGTTTGTTAATGACATGTTTTCCGTTAATGATGACAATTATGCACGGATTATTGATAATTAGTTACATTTAAATTTTCAGTTAAATAGTTAGATTGTTAAACTTTGCTATATTTTCAGGCTTAAATACTTACTTATCTTTCTAGATAACAGTAACACTAACGGTAGGTACTAGCGACAGACTAGTATTTCAGAAAACCTAAAATCCACAGTAATTTACGAAAGTAGAACTAACATTACTTTTGTGCGACAACAAAGCATATTCACACCATGTCAGAAACAATGGGGATCGAGGTTAGTCCTCAATACTTTCATTTAAACTTGTCAAAACAAAATGGAGACAAAACGTCGTCGATCGCGGCTTAAATTTTAAATAAACGGACGCGTGTGCCGCGCGCGCCGCTCCTATTGCAACTGACTATTTCCCGCCAAAACGTGCAGATTGCCAGCAAGGCTCTCAGACTCAAAATGCTACCAATACATACAACTCTCAAGCCACTTACTCCCTTTTTCTTCTGCACACTACCGCTCCCATTCATGGTATCATTATGTAACTTTCTTTAGGTTTTATTTATCTATCAGATCAATGTTGCCGGGTCACGAGTAGTTATGCGTTTCAAGGCTTCATTATTCTGCTACTGATTTTGTAGTTATTGTTAAACGCTATTGTGAAGTGTTACCTAATTAGGAATCTTTATAATTCGTAAGTTGGTAAGTATCGTGAATCGTCAAGGGTCTATTTATTACAATACAATTGTAGGATATTGTGATAGTAAAAATACTTATCCAACTATTGAAAACTTAGTATACAGGGTGAAATCTGGGTTGGGATCAAAAGTGAACTGGATACTAGGGATAGTCACGCAACTTTCACTACGCGGAGACAACCAAGAAATCTCGAAAAAAATCTCTTAATTATGACTTCACTGATACGTAACTATCAATTAAGGACGAAGTTATTCATATTTAGGTGATTTTTTTTCGTGTTTTCTTGGTTGTCTCCATAGTGAAAGTTGTTCAGGCAGCGTGACCATCCCTAGTGCCCAGTTCATTCTTACTCCACGACCCAAATGTCACCCTATATTATAAATTATCTAATAAATTGATACAAAATTTTATGAGCAGTGTTACTGCTGGCATTGGACAGGGCTCGGTGTGTTATTGATATTTTCAATGTATCTAGACTAATGTGCTAACAATTAGCAGTTTTTTCTTTCTTATTTATAAGTTTTTTTTTTATTATCAGTGTGAGATTAAACAAAGAAAAAAAATATTTTTTTTCTTTGTTTAGTTTTATATTATACATTCACTGGTCTCATACAGTGTGAATTTGTAAGTAGGTTTATTTATTTAATTGGGCTAAGAATTAGATGATGTATTATGTTTCCATAAGCGAGAACCTGTAATTGGCTTTGTGATTCTATTATTATTTATAGATACATTATAGCGCTGTTGGTTTTCCATGTAACTAAAATAAAATAAAATAAATAAATAAATTAAATAATAAGGTACCTTGGACACCAAAGTACAGTGCATAATACAGGGCGTCTCACGACTATGGGACATGAAGGGAATGTACCTTAATTATTCTAGAGAGGATATTTTGCTTAAAGATTTTATGGTTATTTAAAACTGCATTCAAAGTTTTTCAAAAAATCTTCATCCGGAAATCGAACCAACTACAATTATTTTATTTTGAACATTTTTGGTTATTCTTTTAATTTTAGATACTATGTTTCTTAAGGAAAATTGTAATTTTTTATCCATTATTTCGAATGACATCATAAATACAAAAAAAATGTATTAAAGGAAGTTCGATGCCTAGAAAAAGCAAGTTTTTGTTTTTAATATTATGAATGCAGTATTTTTTAATTTTCAAAATATAATTAAGTCTCCTTTCAGTGAAATACTTTATCTAAGATAATATTTAAGGTACTTTCTCTTCATGTCCTTCTCCATCTTAGGACACCCGGCATAACTGTATAAAATAATTTAAATTAGACATTTTCGTCACTGCTTTTTATATTCTTATCTTATCGAAAATGTCAGTTTAGTATGGGACCGCGTCCAGCTTTCCGCACGCGTACGCATGCTTACACGTTTCATACTAAACGGCCAATTTTATTAGACAAAATGCGTACGCATCCTGATATGTGTCTTCACCCTTAGGCCTCGACTCGATTACACCCGTAAGTTCTGATGTAAGTAGGGACGGAACGGAGCTATACTCGGCGGGAAGGATCGTCGTTCCGTTCCACCCTGTATACAGGGTGGAACGGAACGACGATCCTTCCCGCTACCGACCGAGTCTACCAACCATTACGAAGAACTTTCATAATACCAACATTGAAATATCTTTAAAAAATGTTAACTCCTCATACGAAGTGAGTGATTAGTTAGAATTTTCCATGTAAGTTTTCGATAATGGTCCCATACTGAAAGTTCATACTGGAAGAATTATATGTTTGGTAGACTCGGTCGGTAGCGGGAAGGATCATCGCATCGTAAGTGTATAAGGAATGAGTATAGTAATAATGGAGTACAACTCCAATATCCTAAAAATATACATATTCGTACATTATGAAAGCCTTTAAAAGTGGTATGAGATGCCGTAAGTTTGTTAGTTTTTCTCTTTTATGTAGCATTTTCCTTTTAAAAACGAAATCTTCGACGTTTCATTTTGTCGGTAGTGAAGATAGTTCTTTAGGCCATTCCTTGATTCTAAATATTACAAAACAATACCGAATGCACATTTTATAGGGGGATACCGCGTTATTAGTACCTACACTACTATATTTATCGTTTATCGGGTACATATTAAAAGATTAAGCTCTCGTTTTGATTTGTAAAAAAATTATTTGATATGGTCTGCAGGTGGCTTTATGATGGTCCCGTTTTGTCTATTTATCGTGCTACGCATCACTTTCATCAGTTAGAACGTGACGGCAACTACGACAAAGTTTGTCATAAGCCTACAGGTCTTGATAATTTTATATACCTACCTATCGACATATTAAAACGGTATTTTTAACTCGACTTCCTATTTACCGCATCAAAAACTGTCAATCATATTGATATTTGATGTCAACACGTACTGTTTTAATAAACGAGTTATTTTATATTATTGCGTCACATCCGTAGACGTAATAATATCAGTCTTACTTTTTATGCATTTCGCTTTAGGTAGGTACAATCGCCATCAAATATATTAGGGCGTCCAGAGCGCTCATAAATATCTAAACACGCCTCTATTAGTCAGCCTCCGTAGCCTAGTTGGTAGTGACCCTGCCTACGAAGCTGGAGGTTCCGGGTTCGAATCCCGGCGAGGGCATTATTTGTGTATTTATTTATCACAAATATTTGTTCCTTGGGCATGGCTGTCTATGTATTTAAGTATCTATACAGGGTGTAATCGATAAGTGCTTACAGGCCATAATTCCGTAAATATGAGAGACATCAGAAAACTTTTAGCTGATATCGAAAGTACGTTACCCAACGAGTAAAATTACATTAATAACTTTTTCTAAATAGATGAAGTAATATTAAAAATACTAACTTAAAACGCTCCCATACATTTAATATGACGACTTACAGCCTTAAAGAATGTCGGGTGTCGTAAGAGATAAAACTGTTAGAGATTCGTTATTTGTAGAAATACATTGTAATAAAATAAGAATACTACCGTTTATGAAATAATTAATCTAACATTTATTCTTAATAAAAAAATATTCGTATTAAACAAGTCTTTGAATGAGCGGTTACGTACTAAATATATTGGAGGGTTTGAAGTTAATATTTGAGATATTTCTGATTTTATTTCATAAAAGTTATTAGTGTAATTTTACTCGTTGGGTAATGCACTTTCGATATCAGTTATTTTTTTCTGATATCTCTCATATTTACGGAATTATGGCCTGTAAACACTTATCGTATACACCCTCTATGTATCTATCTATTAAATATTATCGTCGCCTGGTACCCACATCACAAGCCTTAATTGAGCTTACCGTGGTACTAGGTCAATTTGTGTAAG
>JALPQI010015516.1:0-22634 GCA_025490895.1 Thaumatotibia leucotreta
ATAGTGGTTTATCTCACGGATGTACACGGTGTATCCTGAGTCACCAATAACTTCACACACACCGTATATACAGGTGGAAATTCTTTTAGGGTCAGTGAGGATTCAAAATCGAGCGAAGGTCTTCTGAGACCATTTTCGCGTAGCTACTCTGGATCTGGTAGCTGCCCTCACTGACCCAAAAAGAATTTCCACCACGTATAAGTCATACTGAACAACTTTTGAGACCATACACGAAATCGCGAAAAGAAACACTTTCCCATACAAAATATCCAGATCACGCAACCAATGTGTATGGAAAACACGCAAAACGACAAAAAAAATGTTAAGAATACACAGAATAAATGACTGAAGTCTATAAAACAGTGATTTCGTTTCGCGTTTATGGATTTGATATTAGATGATTAGTTGCTCAGTATGACTACATGTACAGTCGACAAAAAAGTCTCCTTTACAGCTCACAAGTGCAAACATCTTACCACGGATGCGCGATACACATAGAAACTCGGTTGCAACGAACGCTCATGCTGTCGCGTCACGCGACGAATGTTTGCACGTGTTTGCAGCGTGTTTGCACTTGTGAGCTGTAAAGGAGACTTTTTTGTCGACTGTACATACGGGGCATCTGAGGGATTCTGTAGCTGGCAAAACACCCTTACTTGAGAATACAGAGTGACTGCACCATTAAAAAAAAAACTAGTACTACAAAACTAGGAAAATAGGAGTACTTGTCGCACCAAATTCAACGACATCTTATAAATATAGGATGTCATATACCAAAGAAAAAAAGACCATGTCACCAACGTCCGAGGTGGGGCACGAATCTACGTATGTACTCAGCTTTCCCCACCTCGGATGTTGGTGATCTTGGTCTTTTTTCTTCGGTATATGACATCTTATGTTTATAATTGACGAGTAAACTAGTATATCGGTGAATCAACTTTTTTCTGTATGTTATTGCCATGGCTACGGTCGCCTGAGTCACAAAATTCTGCTACTTAAACTATGCACGCATTTTTCTGCTGTAATAAGCTCTTTCCTTTATGGGCCACCTACAAACATGGACTACATGCATGCTTACATGATTTAAGTAGCATAATTATGCAAAAAAGACATCGTGAATCTGGCGACCGTAACCATGGTAATAACAGACAAAAAGAAAGTTGATTCACCCAAAGAGTAATGTGAAGACCACACAATAAATATTTAACAAAATAATTTGATGGAGCATTCCATGAAAACATCTACTTTTTGTCGCTTACGTGTCGCTATGGTGGCTACCCTAATAAAATATGCTAGCTGCTAGGAAACACTGTCAATCTCAAAGCCTTGATATGTTATTATTACACCGTTACTCATGATCAAACACCGGTTTCGCGGGGGCAAATATGTACCAGTGCTAGTGATTCATTAAATATCGACTTAGTTTATCGATATCCATAAAAATATTTTATAACCATCATTATCATAACTAAACTAATGGCTAAGTTGGAATACGTTTAACTATGTCCAGACCTCTTTCATTCATACTTATCGCAACTATAAACAACCGATATCTGACATTGACTGTGTCGAGTCACTTGACAACCATTGAATCGCTAAATAATTCATCTAGTACCTACAACAATATTATTTTGCAATCCGATCAATTAAATCTACCTTTTTGTTTCTTAAGGCGGCTAAAAATGCCACGCAAGAAAAAAGTATCCGGAAAAGAAATAGAACTGAGTCATAAAACAGAAATTCATCAAAACTATAAATTGTTTGGATTTGCTCCAATTACTACAGTTGATCTAGAAAGGTTTAGTTGGCTAAAATGGATATTGTCACCCAGGCGACGAAGATTAAAGACTGAAATGTAGTAAAAAAATGTTGATTATGAAAATTATATTAAATATTAAAGATAGTTAATTCCTCAAAAAGTTTATTTTTGTGTATATAGTTTCCTTCTTCATTCAAATTCTTGAAATTACACAACGGTTGTACGACATTTTTATCGATATCAAATAATAAAATTAGTTTAATGTGTCCTCGCACTATTAAACGTCAGTACAGATTTGCCCCCGCGAAACCGGTGTTTGCTCATGATACTCAGCTCAGCTTCAAAAGTATTGAAAAGACCACGGAGTAAATGGAGATGGCAAGTAGGCGTTCCCGTGTCGCCGATACTATGATGCGGAGTTCATACTTCACGCGCACTTATGATTAGTACGTGATTGGCCGTGTCAGAAATTGAACGTTCGATTCGCGAATAAAAAATCGGTTATTAAATAAACAATGCCGTATTGTGCTGTACTGAGCTGCAGAAATAACAGCAACAAAAAGAATATTTCACATGGAGGTATTTCCTACCACCGGTAAGTATTATTTTGTATTTTAATTCAATAAATACAAAAACATGTTGCTTCGTCTATTATTTACGTACGTTTGTTATTCAAATTCAATTTTATTTCTCAGAAAATAGAGTTCATAATCTTTTGTTAAGATTGTATACATTTCTCTAGAACATTCGCTATTCTAAATGTCAAACAAGGTTCGCTACTCATAGGCTGTCCAAAGTCGATATTTATATCGATAATGTTAATGTTATGATATATCAGCGTTCGATATTTAATTATGAGTAGGGAATGTAATCAAGTAAAAAATGTATAGTTATAATGTATGTTTATAACTATACATTTTTACTGAGTATTAAGCGATAAATCGGATTTTAATACACTATTACTAACCGATGTGCATTCCATACTTTACATACCTATATATTTTCTACATTTTCAGATTCCCAAAAGATGCTGAAATTAAAAATAAATGGATCGAAGCTACTAGACAAGTCAATTGGTTTCCGCAAAAATAGTACAAATTCAGTACTAAATAATGCAATACGAATTGATCGAATTCAGAACCTGGTTCTAAATTGTTTTATCGTTATGTACTTGTTGAAATGTTAAACAAGAATAATTATTAAAAGTTTTATTAAATTTACTATCTGGTCACCTGTTTTTTATTTGATTACTACTGCTATTTACTATTTATATTAATTGCTACTACTATTTATATTGATTGTACGTGCTGCTTGTAAGTACGGACGGGACGGTAATCGCTTACGATCAAGTGATACGTCTGCTCGTTTGCCTCCAATTACATAAAAAAGAGTTAACAGAACTGCAAGTTACAAAGTAGTTCCACTTAAGCCTTTCCTGGTCTTCATCCTTAGGTCCACTTGTCCAAAATAGCAGTTTCCGTGAGAAAAATGCTCCAGTTGGGTACTGAAGAAAACCCTCAAATCTCCATCAATGTGCCATTCAAATTTGAGGAGTTCCCTCAGTTCGTCATGGATTCCATCATTAGATCAGATTAAAATGAAAGGAGACTGCAGTGGAGGTTTATTCTTAAAAATAAATGAAGAATATTTTCAAATTGGTTGACAGAACTGCGAATAATAGAGCACTTCCTCTTATGCCATCTCTGGTTTTCCACTATCAGGTCCACTTGTCCTAAATTATGGCTTTCTCATGGAACTACTCAAGGTTCTTAAAAAAACACCGAAATCACCATACAAGTGCGTTTCGAAATTGAGGAGTTCCCTGAATTCCGCACGGATCCCATCATTAGATCAGAACCAAAATCCAATAGGACCACCTCGCGAGTATACACTTTTGAACAAAGGAAAATCAAAATCGGTTCATAATTGAATTGACCGGGTAATCGCGTAATACACATACAAAAAAAACTAACAGACGAATTGAAAACCTCTTTATGAAGTTGGTTGACAAAGTTTTACTTTATTATTATTTGCTAGTCAGTAGAAACCGTTAAAAAATCGAACAGCCAATCAAAATTTTCAAATTTCCCGCCTTTAACGCTAATGAAATATCAATACTATTTAAATATCGATAATGTATACGTATTGCCCTATGGAAAATAACAAAAAGTCGTAACAAGATAAGGATATACAGTCACTTACGACTTTTTGTGTTTTGGGGTCGTCCAGTCCATGTAGTCCTATTCTTATTTGTCGGCTACTCACAGGCGAGTAGAGATCTCGTATCACCAGTGTAACGTGGCCTAGGATTCGTAATTATTTCTGCGTAATCGTAGATGTTAGATAAACTGGTTTTTAGCCCATTACTCGCTCTTTTTAATACAGTAGCGCCACCTTGTTTGGAGTAGCTGTATTACGTAGCTGTATTAGAAGACTTTGTGAGAGAAAGAAAAAGACGCAAGATGCATAACTTGAACATTCTAATTTAGACCCTGACTAAAACAGTATACAGATGAATTTCATTGTGAGAATGATAACTGGTTGTTACCTTATGGGTATGGAAAACTGCAACCAATTAAAAACATTTTGTAATTGTATGCCTGTATCTACGTAAAATGGGATTGTGTGAGTTTGACGACACCGGTTTTCATACTAAAAAGCTAGCATTTCACATCCACTAGTTTATTAATTCGTGGAAAAGACCGTGTCGCTTACGACATGTTTTCATGGAATGCTCCTGATGTGTTCCACAAAAACTTCAACAACATTTTGTCCACAGAGCATGAACCACAGCAACAACGAAGTAAAACAACTCATGGCCCGCGCAAGCATCATGCTCGGCCGCTCCGGCGCCCTCCGGGGCTCCCGCGGCGCCGACGTACTGAGACCGCTGCTACCGGCGCTCGTCAACGGGACCAAGGAGAAGAACACATACGTGCGGGCCAACGCGGAGCTCGCGCTGCGTTCCGTGCTCTGTCTGCAGAGCGATGAGGGCTTCCACAAGGTGAGACACTTGTACAGACTAATAGACGCAACATGGCTGCGACCGCTGCTACCGGCGCTCGTCAAGACCAAGGAGAAGAACACATACGTGCGGGCCAACGCGGAGCTCGCGCTGCGGTCCGTGCTCTGTCTGCAGAGCGATGAGGGCTTCCACAAGGTGAGACACTTGTACAGGTACTAATAGACGCAACATGGCTGCGACCGCTGCTGCCGGCGCTCGTCAACGGGACCAAGGAGAAGAACACATACAGTACCGGCCAATAATATATCACTACAGGTTTTTTTCAGTAGATTTATTTTTATTTTTGTAAGTGTTTTTCACACTTTCCACCTCACGACTATAGATAGTCTAGGCATAGGCCTTTACACTAGCGATGAAAAAACTGGTCATCATGTAGTGATTTTTACATAAAGAGATTTTGCGTTAGGCATGGATTTCTTAGTAAAATTCTTTTTTTTACTACAGCTATTTTAGCAATATGCTGTGTCTCCAATTGCAATTCACAATACTTAATTGCAGTATTCATCATTAAACTGTGCAAAAGTACCAAAATAATATGCTACCTACATGCGAACATGTGCCGCTTACTCTATACACGCTCATACAAAAAGTCACGAATGTGATATATTATTGGCCGGTACTGTACGTGCGGGCCAACGCGGAGCTCGCGCTGCGGTCCGTGCTCTGTCTGCAGAGCGATGAGGGCTTCCACAAGGTGAGACACTTGTATAGGTACTAATATGCAACATGGCTGAGACCGCTGCTACCGGCGCTCGTCAACGGGACCAAGGAGAAGAACACATACGTGCGGGCCAACGCCGAGCTCGCGCTGCGGTCCGTGCTCTGTCTGCAGAGCGATGAGGGCTTCCACAAGGTGAGACCACTTGTACAGGTACTAATAGACGCAACATGGCTGCGACCGCTGCTACCGGCGCTCGTCAACGGGACCAAGGAGAAGAACACATACGTGCGGGCCAACGCGGAGCTCGCGCTGCGGTCCGTGCTCTGTCTGCAGAGCGATGAGGGCTTCCACAAGGTGAGACCACTTGTATAGACTAATAGACGCAACATGGCTGCGATCACAGCTACCGGCGCTCGTCAAGACCAAGGAGAAGAACACATACGTGCGGGCCAACGCGGAGCTCGCGCTGCGGTCCGTGCTCTGTCTGCAGAGCGATGAGGGCTTCCACAAGGTGAGACACTTGTACAGGTACTAATAGACGCAACATGGCTGCGACCGCTGCTACCGGCGTTCGTCAACGGGACCAAGAAGAACACATACGTGCGGGCCAACGCGGAGCTCGCGCTGCGGTCCGTGCTCTGTCTGCAGAGCGATGAGGGCTTCCACAAGGTGAGACACTTGTACAGGTACTAATAGACGCAACATGGCTGCGACCGCTGCTACCGGCGCTCGTCAACGGGACCAAGGAGAAGAACACATACGTGCGGGCCAACGCCGAGCTCGCGCTGCGGTCCGTGCTCTGTCTGCAGAGCGATGAGGGCTTCCACAAGGTGAGACACTTGTACAGGTACTAATAGACGCAACATGGCTGCGACCGCTGCTACCGGCGCTCGTCAACGGGACCAAGGAGAAGAACACATACGTGCGGGCCAACGCCGAGCTCGCGCTGCGGTCCGTGCTCTGTCTGCAGAGCGATGAGGGCTTCCACAAGGTGAGACACTTGTACAGACTAATAGACGCAACATGGCTGCGACCGCTGCTACCGGCGCTCGTCAAGACCAAGGAGAAGAACACATACGTGCGGGCCAACGCCGAGCTCGCGCTGCGGTCCGTGCTCTGTCTGCAGAGCGATGAGGGCTTCCACAAGGTGAGACACTTGTACAGACTAATGGATGCAACATGGCTGCGGCCGCTGCTACCGGCGCTCGTCAACGGGACCAAGGAGAAGAACACATACGTGCGGGCCAACGCCGAGCTCGCGCTGCGGTCCGTGCTCTGTCTGCAGAGCGATGAGGGCTTCCACAAGGTGAGACACTTGTACAGGCACTAATAGACGCAACATGGCTGCGACCGCTGCTACCGGCGCTCGTCAACGGGACCAAGGAGAAGAACACATACAGTACCGGCCAATAATATATCACATTCGTGACTTTTTGTATGAGCGTGTATAGAGTAAGCGGCACATGTTCGCATGTAGATAGCATATTATTTTGGTACTTTTGCACAGTTTAATGATGAATACTGCAATTAAGTATTGTGAATTGCAATTGGAGACACAGCATATTGCTAAAATAGCTGTAGTAAAAAAAAGAATTTTACTAAGAAATCCATGCCTTACGCAAAATCTCTTTATGAAAAAATCACTACATGATGACCAGTTTTTTCATCGCTAGTGTAAAGGCCTATGCCTAGACTATCTATAGTCGTGAGGTGGAAAGTGTGAAAAACACTTACAAAAATAAAAATACTTACGAGCGATGAGGGCTTCCACAAGGTGAGACCACTTGTACAGGTACTAATAGACGCAACATGGCTGCGACCGCTGCTGCCGGCGCTCGTCAACGGGACCAAGGAGAAGAACACATACGTGCGGGCCAACGCCGAGCTCGCGCTGCGGTCCGTGCTCTGTCTGCAGAGCGATGAGGGCTTCCACAAGGTGAGACCACTTGTACAGGTACTAATAGACGCAACATGGCTGCGACCGCTGCTACCGGCGCTCGTCAACGGGACCAAGGAGAAGAACACATACGTGCGGGCCAACGCGGAGCTCGCGCTGCGTTCCGTGCTGTCTGCAGAGCAATGAGGGCTTCCACAAGGTGAGACCACTTATACAGGTACTAGTATGCAACATGGCTGCGACCGCTGCTACCGGCGCTCGTCAACGGGACCAAGGAGAAGAACACATACGTGCGGGCCAACGCCGAGCTCGCGCTGCGGTCCGTGCTCTGTCTGCAGAGCGATGAGGGCTTCCACAAGGTGAGACCAGTACAGGTACTAATAGACGCAACATGGCTGCGACCGCTGCTACCGGCGCTCGTCAACGGGACCAAGGAGAAGAACACATACGTGCGGGCCAACGCCGAGCTCGCGCTGCGGTCCGTGCTCTGTCTGCAGAGCGATGAGGGCTTCCACAAGGTGAGACACTTGTACAGGTACTAATAGACGCAACATGGCTGCGACCGCTGCTACCGGCGCTCGTCAACGGGACCAAGGAGAAGAACACATACGTGCGGGCCAACGCGGAGCTCGCGCTGCGGTCCGTGCTCTGTCTGCAGAGTAGCGTTGAAAATTTCTGGATTAAATCCCGTTTCTTTCCAAATAGCTCGTTTTTTTCCTGATTTTTTCGAAAAAAACAATGAATTTTTCCACTTTAATTTTCAACTCTAAACCAATGTAAATTAGGTCTAATTTTCACTTATACCAGGAGAACGCGATGTCACAGAGGAAAAGTCAATTGAAACAGATGGCAAGGAGTGACAGTGACAGTGACATGATTGTTTCTGAAAAAAACCGAAGAAAACGGAAAAAAACGAAGTTTTCATACATTCCCGAAAAAAACATTTTGTTTTTTTCCGACATTTTCAACGCTACTGCAGAGCGATGAGGGCTTCCACAAGGTGAGACACTTGTACAGGTACTAATAGACGCAACATGGCTGCGACCGCTGCTACCGGCGCTCGTCAACGGGACCAAGGAGAAGAACACATACGTGCGGGCCAACGCGGAGCTCGCGCTGCGGTCCGTGCTCTGTCTGCAGAGCGATGAGGGCTTCCACAAGGTGAGACACTTGTACAGACTAATAGATGCAACATGGCTGCGACCGCTGCTACCGGCGCTCGTCAACGGGACCAAGGAGAAGAACACATACGTGCGGGCCAACGCGGAGCTCGCGCTGCGGTCCGTGCTCTGTCTGCAGAGCGATGAGGGCTTCCACAAGGTGAGACACTTGTACAGACTAATAGATGCAACATGGCTGCGACCGCTGCTACCGGCGCTCGTCAACGGGACCAAGGAGAAGAACACATACGTGCGGGCCAACGCCGAGCTCGCGCTGCGGTCCGTGCTCTGTCTGCAGAGCGATGAGGGCTTCCACAAGGTGAGACACTTGTACAGGTACTAATAGACGCAACATGGCTGCGACCGCTGCTACCGGCGCTCGTCAAGACCAAGGAGAAGAACACATACGTGCGGGCCAACGCCGAGCTCGCGCTGCGGTCCGTGCTCTGTCTGCAGAGCGATGAGGGCTTCCACAAGGTGAGACACTTGTACAGACTAATGGATGCAACATGGCTGCGACCGCTGCTACCGGCGCTCGTCAACGGGACCAAGGAGAAGAACACATACGTGCGGGCCAACGCGGAGCTCGCGCTGCGGTCCGTGCTCTGTCTGCAGAGCGATGAGGGCTTCCACAAGGTGAGACCACTTATACCGTAGCAAAATATTGCTACGGTATAAGTGGTCTCACCTTGTGGAAGCCCTCATCGCCCTAAACAATAGTTTATAATAATTATTAAAATAATTAGGTTAAACGGTTGCTTTTTTGGTGCAGTTTGATACTGTTTTTAATCTTATGTAATTTTATTCGCGAAGTTATGGTTGACTACTTTTCGACTTTATTACCATTGAATAGAGTCGAAAAGTGGTAAACCACATTTTTTGTTGACTACGCAAGAGTAAATTTAAATGTTTTTGGGATACAACGTACGGTTCGTTTACGCATCCTGATCTGATCATATTGCATCGTACAGTCGCCATCAGATATATGGTAGCGGTCGAGGTCCCCAAATAAATCGGAGCAACGTAAAATTTCAATAAATTCGTTACGTGAAAAAGGGTAATAATTTAGAGGCATGTAATTCGTCACAAATTTAGGAGCAACCACTTTTCAATGAATTCGTAACGTATAATTAGGCAAAAATATCGGAACACAGAGATAATCAGAAATATCTGAGCAGTCAGGGTGGTCGTAAATACCTCAACATTTGTGGAAAATATACCTTATTGTCATATACACATCGCTTTAAATTCTTTATGGTCAGACACACGTCTTGAATAGGTTGTCAATAATTTGAATTTAGAACAGAGTGGTTTGTTGTGACGTTCTTCGAAAAGAGTAGACATTTGTCATCGTGACAAATATATTTCTGTCTCTTTCGCAAATTGGACAGATATTATGCCTAGATCATTAAAATGAGTTGTCTAGTTAACCGCTGTTTTGACGTATTGCCAAAATTGACAAAGGTAGAAAGAACAAGGAGCAAAGCAAAATTTCGTGAGATGTCGTGTACTCGGTGGCGCAATGAATAGTTCGAGTAATAATTATATTGAAGTAGGTATTATTAAACAGCGATTACAATGGGATTTGAAAGTACTGTTGGCACAACAGTGTATAAGTCAATCTAGAATATATTCATAGTCATACAGGGTGGCCAAATAAGATATAATACACTTTATTTTTGAAATTTTATTCTATACATAACACAAAAAATATAAAGTATCACTGGTTAAACATAATTATTTTGGGTCAGCAAATTACACATGGAAAATAATCAGACAAATAGAAATAGTGCAGATAAGTTTATTTTTTCAAAACAACCGGATTCGATTCCCCTGCTGGATAGTTTTTTTTTATATATTAATGCAGAATTTCTGTTTATTACAATTGATGACATGGTTCCTAAGAACATATTTTCGTATGTCCGATAGTTTCAGACATTCCCATACTGACTGATTTTAATGAGCCAGCCTGTAAAGCAACAGTAGCATAAACGTATCTACTAACACAAACAATGCCATAATGACAAGTTTGACAATAATTGTATAATATCACTGTTACTGATGTCACAAGCCTCAGCAGGTTACGTCTACCGCTTACTATCGGACGGTCCGTGTGCCTGTTTGCCACCAACATACATTTATCACTAATAATACACGTGCGAAAAGGAAATTCGTAACTCGTGTAGATTTAAAGCACTCCCTTCGGTCGTGCTTTAATTTATCTCCACTCGTTTCACTCCACTTAATTTTTTTCGCGCTTGTATCGTAATGTACTATTTTACTTTCGGAAAGTCGTTACAATTGTCACAAGGTTTAGAACGATTTTCGTAAATTCTTGATATGAGGTTCGATCTATGTTGGAATTTCGCGACAATTGTCGTATTTTTGTGACAATATATAATTTTGCTTCGCTAAAAAGACGGTATTTATTGTTGATTGCTAAAAGTTCTTGCAATATATTTGAAACACAAACAACCACACGGCCCGTCTGATGATAAGTGGTAACCGTAGCCTATGGACGCCTGCAATGGGAGAAACAGTCAATTTACAATTCTCGGACTTGTCACCGTGGTAAAATAGGATCCGCTAATGACTTTTAGGTATTCTGTTCACCCTTTATACTTTTTTAGTTCGGTTCAAATAAATAATTTGCTAGCTTTACGATTTTATTTACCTACTTATATTAATATGATTACATCAATAAAAAATCAAAATTGAATTTATGCGTTTTTCGATAATGATGCTTGAAAACTTCTCTTTTATCTAGGAAACTCATTTACTCACCCACAACAGTCGTCAAAATCATCTTTGACATTGACAACTTAAAGTAGTAGTAGTGACAACATAGTAACAAATTAAAATAAACTATGTGACGGAGACTTAAGGTGTATTTCCTATAAATGTTCCGATCTTTATGATCATCCTGGCTGCTTCGATATCTTTGAGTCATGTTCGTTCCGATATCTTTACCTACTTGTAAGTTACGAATTTATTGAAAAGTGACTGCTCCTAAATTTATGACGAATTACACGCTCCCAAATCATTGCCCTTTTCTCATGTAACGAATTTATTGAAATTTACCGTTGCTCCGATTTATTTGGGGACCTCGACCGCTACCATATATCTGATGGCGACTGTACAAGGCAGTAAAAGATATTGCAAAATTAAAACAGTCAACACCTCGTGCCTATATCTTTTGACCGCTTTTATTTTACTATACACTGATTTAAATTTTACGATATTTTTTTGACTTCTACTGAATCAATTCAGATGATACTTCCACTGACAAGTCATACTTCCAGACAGACAATTTTGCTTTTTTTTCAGCAATGCCTGTCCCTGCTAGACGAAGGCGCCCGCGAAGCGCTCAGCGACGTGGTGGCGCGCGTGCTGCGCCGCGCCGTGCCCGACGGCCGCGACGAGGAACTCGACTGCACGCTGCTCACCTGAGCTGTCAATATATACTGTATCTATCATGCCGTGTTTCATTATACCCCTCTGTCGCTGTGGAGTGCCGTTGATTTTTTTTCATCACACTTGCTGCCTAAGCGCGCCATTGTTTGCGCGCGTAGCGGGAGTAATAGAGAAGTGAAATTCCCTAGGGAGTAATAGAAATGTCAGTACGTCATTGAATAATGTTATTACTTAAAACTTATTTTTTTGTCGGCAAGTGTGATGAAAAACATTGTATGCATCACAATCGGTAAGCGGAATACTAACTCGAGTCATAAAAGCTAGCTTCTAACACTCTCGTTAGTAATTCCGTACTTACCTCCCTTGATGCACAATGTACTATTATCGCGTAGCCTGAGATCTGAGCTCTGGCAGCTTATAGCATAGGAGCACTGGGCTTTGGCAGCTCGGCCTTTACTATTTTTTCAGCAATGCCTGTCCCTGCTAGACGAGGGCGCCCGCGAAGCGCTCAGCGACGTGGTGGCGCGCGTGCTGCGCCGCGCCGTGCCCGACGGCCGCGACGAGGAACTCGACTGCACGCTGCTCACCTGAGCTGTCAATATATACTGTATCTATCATGCCGTGTTTAATTATACCCCTCTGTCGCTGTGGTGTGTTGATTTTTCTATCGCGTAGCCTGAGATCTGAGCTCTGGCAGCTCGGCCTCGCTAAGAGGCGGCGCTTCGGGCCTTCGGCCTTCGGTCTTTGCATATGGCTCTCCGATTCGTTTTCTACTAATAGGGATGATGACTGTAGTTAAAATAAATTATTTAACATTATGCACGACATAATACACAAAGAAATTATTACTAAGATGTAGATTGCAGTAATTTTTGTACAGAACTTCTATTTAATAAAATGAAAAGAACAAGAGTAGGTCATTTGGCAGTACTCAAACGTGACGTCACTTTTGAGTATTTCATATAAAATTCCATACTATTCCATAGTGGGGATCGTTTTGACAGTTCGAAAAAAGATGCTGATTTGACTTGCCAGTCATCATGCCTATTCATTGTACAGTCAAAGACAAAATAAGATGTACCTACACAAAAATGTCCCAGTGCACTTTAATTCTGTGTAATAAGAACGTCGTAACATATTTATGAGCGGATTCTTTCGATACTTATTTTTGCACTTGGCTGTATAGCATAGAAGCACTGGGCTTTGGCAGCTCGGCCTTCACTATTTTTTTTCAGCAATGCCTGTCCCTGCTAGACGAAGGCGCCCGCGAAGCGCTCAGCGACGTGGTGGCGCGCGTGCTGCGCCGCGCCGTGCCCGACGGCCGCGACGAGGAACTCGACTGCACGCTGCTCACCTGAGCTGTCAATATATACTGTATCTATCATGCCGTGTTTCTTTATACCCCTCTGTCGCTGTGGAGTGCCGTTGCCGTTGATTTTTCCATAGAGCGCTGGGCTCTGGCAGCTCGGCTTCGCTAAGAGGCAGCGCTCCGGGCCTTCGGCCCTACGCAAAGCTCGGCCTTCGGCCTTCCCTGGTTGTCGAATCGAATCTTCGGCCATATGGTGGCTCATTTTACGTCAGGTTCAAAACTTCGGAGGGCCATCTGTACTAAAAATTCCTTTTTAGGCTCTAGTGCGAGAAGTGGGTCATTTTACGTCAGGTCCAAAACTTCGGAGGGCCATCTGTACTAAAAAACGTACGAGACACGTGCAAAAACGAAATTCGTAACTCGTGTCGATTTAAAACACTCCCGTATTAAAACATCGCCACTCGTTTCGAATTTCATGTTTTTCGCACTTGTGTCGTAATGTACTAGTTTTTTTTCAGCAATGCCTGTCCCTGCTAGACGAAGGCGCCCGCGAAGCGCTCAGCGACGTGGTGGCGCGCGTGCTGCGCCGCGCCGTGCCCGACGGCCGCGACGAGGAACTCGACTGCACGCTGCTCACCTGAGCTGTCAATATATACTGTATCTATCATGCCGTGTTTCATTATACCCCCCTGTCGCTGTGGAGTGCCGTTGATTTTTCCATAGAGCGCTGGGCTCTGGCAGCTCGGCTTCGTTAAGAGGCAGCGCTCCGGGCCTTCGGCCCTACGCGAAGCTCGGCCTTCGGCCTTCCCTGGTTGTCGAATCGAATCTTCGGCCATATGGTGGCTCATTTTACGTCAGGTTCAAAACTTCGGAGGGCCATCTGTACTAAAAATTCCTTTTTAGGCTCTAGTGCGAGAAGTGGGTCTTTTTACGTCAGGTCCAAAACTTCGGAGGGCCATCTGTACTAAAAAACGTACGAGACACGTGCAAAAACGAAATACGTAACTCGTGTCGATTTAAAACACTCCCGTATTAAAACACTCCCGTATTAAAACATCGCCACTCGTTTCGAATTTCATGTTTTTCCCACTTGTGTCGTAATGTACTAGTTTTTTTCAGTAATGCCTGTCCCTGCTAGACGAAGGCGCCCGCGAAGCGCTCAGCGACGTGGTGGCGCGCGTGCTGCGCCGCGCCGTGCCCGACGGCCGCGACGAGGAACTCGACTGCACGCTGCTCACCTGAGCTGTCAATATATACTGTATCTATCATGCCGTGTTTCATTATACCCCTCCCTGTTGCTGTGGAGTGCCGTTGATTTTTTCAGCAATGCCTGTCCCTGCTAGACGAAGGCGCCCGCGAAGCGCTCAGCGACGTGGTGGCGCGCGTGCTGCGCCGCGCCGTGCCCGACGGCCGCGACGAGGAACTCGACTGCACGCTGCTCACCTGAGCTGTCAATATATACTGTATCTATCATGCCGTGTTTCATTATACCCCTCCCTGTGTCGCTGTGGAATGCCGTTGATTTTTTTATCGCGTAGCCTGGGAGCACTGGCAGCTCGGCTTCGCTAAGAGGCGGCGCTTCGGGTCTTCGCATATGGCTCTCCGATTCGTTTTCTACTAATTCATTGTACAGTCAAAGACAAAATAAGATGTACACAAAAATTTTCAAAAATATGTCCCAGTGCACTTTAATTCTGTGTAATAAGAACGTCGTAACATATTTATGAGCGGATTCTTTCGATACTTATTTTTGCACTTGACTGTATCCTTGTCCTGCCCAATGTGATTTATAAAGGACATATTCAATTTTAGCAAATAATTAATGTATAGCTCGTTTAGGTTGAGGATACACTCAAAATTATTTATCTTTATGTAAAATGTAGAACAAAAGAAAAGCGACTATATTTTCGAACTCATTAGGTTTAAATTTCAATAGCTCAAACTTTGTATGACGGGCAGGACGAGGCTAAAGCATAGGAGCACTGGGCTTTGGCAGCTCGGCCTTTACTATTTTTTTTCAGCAATGCCTGTCCCTGCTAGACGAGGGCGCCCGCGAAGCGCTCAGCGACGTGGTGGCGCGCGTGCTGCGCCGCGCCGTGCCCGACGGCCGCGACGAGGAACTCGACTGCACGCTGCTCACCTGAGCTGTCAATATATACTGTATCTATCATGCCGTGTTTCATTATACCCCTCTGTCGCTGTGGAGTGCCGTTGATTTTTCCATAGAGCGCTGCAGTGTTATTCACTAAGGAAACCGCCTTGCTGTCAGCGCTGTGTCAGTGCTGCGGCAGCGTCGAGCCTAAAAATGGTATTCACTAATGTACTTTAAACGACACTAGTGCTCGGCGACGAATGCGGCGTGAGCTGGAACTACATTGCGTCGAAAGTTTGACGTTTAATGTATGAACTTCGTATTCTCTAACGAAAAACAGCGACGAACTCGCCCACAACCTCGCTCACAGCCTCGATTCCTAATGTCAAATCAAACAGCTAGGATTTTAGACAAGGCTGTCTCGACATCGAGCTCGTTGACGAACGCAGCGTCGAATGTGTCAATAAGAGAATAGCATAGCTGGGCTCTGGCAGCTCGACCTTTACTATTTTTTCAGCAATGCCTGTCCCTGCTAGACGAGGGCGCCCGCGAAGCGCTCAGCGACGTGGTGGCGCGCGTGCTGCGCCGCGCCGTGCCCGACGGCCGCGACGAGGAACTCGACTGCACGCTGCTCACCTGAGCTGTCAATATATACTGTATTTATCATGCCGTGTTTCATTATACCCCTCTGTAGCTGTGGAATACCGTTGATTTTTTTATCGCGTAGCCTGGGAGCACTGGCAGCTCGGTTTCGCTAAGAGGCAGCGCTCCGGGCCTTCGGCCCTACGCAAATCTCGGCCTCCCGCCTTTCCTAGTTGTCGAATCGAATCTTCGGGCATATAGAATTTGAAACGAATATTTTTAGTACATTGCGACCCACAGCGGTAGGTAATGCATTACAATTTTATGTCTTGCATTGGCCAGGATTACGGTTCAGAGTAACATAAGCTTACGTGCTTCATTGGTTAGTCACTAGTATCAATGTAGTGGTATTATAATTAATGAAGTAGTAACAATTTTTATGGCCTGTTAAATAATTCAATTTACGAGATATATTCGTTTTGTAGTAATATTACACAATCAATTTTACGGTAATTCTAATCTAAAATTGCTTTCGTATTGCTTGTTTCAAAGTAGTAAAACGAGCGTATTGCTTCGATAAACAGGTACTTAAACATTGTATACGAGTAGTATGGTTGTTACCGTTGTGGCGTTTCTTTCGATACCTATTGTAGATAAATTGCCGAGAGCATGGATTACATTACACACGTAGTGGTATTGTGAGTTTACTTACAACCTCACAGGCATTATACATTTGATGCCTCGACTCTTCGAGTGAGGCACTACTGAAGCGGAGCGGAGCGGAGCTGTGGGAGCTCGGGCAATGAGGCCGTATCACAGTGTTTCGAATTCGAATTTAAAGAATGTAATTGGTAAATTTTGCCCAGCTCCGCGTCAGTGGACCTTTACAGTCATCAGTAGGGTTAATAGGAATTTTGGTGGCATTAGATGAACAGAGAATGATGGAGTCGTTGTTTAAATATTTTATGATTAATTCAATAAACTTTATATGTTACTTTTAGTAATGTTACCATTATGCTTCCAAGCTACAGACAAGTATAATTTTAACCATAAAATCCGCTACCTACCGTACTTGCAACTGCATATCCAGTGCATAAATTCATTCATAAGTGCAACCCACCTTACGAAATGTTGCTGGTTGCATCCTACGAACAGATAACCAATTAGAACCTTAAGGTGCGTTCAAACCAAAAGAGCATTCGCGGTTCTAGCGCCCGTTCTACGAAATCAACCAATCACGTTTTGTGTACCGATCGAATTTCGTAGAGTGGGAGGTTAGAACAGCGAATGCTCTTTTAGTTTGAACGCACCTTTAGGCTATTCAGGAACTATGCCAAAGTGACCTTATAATCTTATAAATAAGATTGTTAGAAATTTCTTACTACTTGTTATTTTGACATGGTTCTAGGATTCCAATTGGTTCAGTGTATGAGTGTAGTACATGCAGAGGTCCACTAATACTGGCTCTCTGTGTTGTGATTACTATTTGGCAGGAAATCTGGACAGGAAATCGAGTGTTACGCTAACTGAACGTGACAGTTAATTTGCTTGGCAGAGATGTGATCCGATACGCGGTTGTTTTTATTTTTTACGAAATTTTCTAGCCTAAACCTCTGCAACTGAGGTGACGTGCCTCAGACGTATTTTCAACTTTATGGTGTCGATAATAAGACACATGTCACGTGACCGACAGTCGCAGAGGACTAAAGCGGAAGTGGCAATCTGGCAAGCCCATAATGAAATTGAAATTTATTTATTTCCAACAGATTGTTACGTAAGGAGTTGAATCCTCGTTAGGAGGTATTCACTCTTTCATTTCATATACGTGCTAGAAATAAATGCATGATAATCGTATTCGTCTAAGGAAGAAAACAACTACGTTTTTTTATCCTAATGTTGGAACATATGGTATAGTCAGGTGCAAAAATATGTGAACGAATTGGATATATTTGTGTTTTGGACATACATACTGAAATGTTGAGATATTATTATCAGGCAAAAGAAATTCTATTCTATTTCCTATACCATTAGTTCAAAATTCACTGGCAAATTTTATTGTCTGGGGCCGCAGAAGGTTATACTCTCAGTTGTGAAGGTGGCTATTGGGGCTAGCAGCCTACTTTTCATAATAAACTTATCAGCTGAATGCATGCCACATTAACCATAATCCAGTTAATAAATGGCATCTATTAGTCTCCAATTTCAGGCATGATGATGTTTGAGTGGCTTATCTTTTCACTCTACAACAGAACAACACATATTCGAGTTACATGATGAGATAAGGTCCCAGTCTACAACCATAACAATTCAACCAATTCAAATTAGAAAACCAGAAAGATTTCAGTGTACATGTGAAATAATAAAATGAAATAACTTCAACTGTTGTGAAATGCTGTTTAATTATTACTTTATAACTGTAGTATAATAATAAGGTCAATATAACAGCCAGGAAATATAAATTATGAATAAACAAAATAAGTTATTTGTACTGATTGCTATAATCACACCACATTATATGGTGGACATTTCATTTACTTGGAAGAGTTGATGTGAAAGGAATAGGGTTTTTTATTCATAATTTATGCAGAAATTGCTACAAATTACACTAATATTGCTTCACTTTATCAGTCATGGAATGTAGTACAGCTGACTGGCCAATCTAATTTACAATAACTAGATTTAAACTATTTTGAGACATATAAAGGAACATAAGTTAAATAAAATAATGGTAAAACTCACATTAATATTATGGTTTTGTTGTAAGTTGTGGGTCCAACCAAACACAAATGATACACAAGAGGCTCAATTGGCAGGCTTGACAATGGATACCTATGAAGCTTTTCAAAATAAAAATTAGAAGTCATTCTAAAAAAAGGTGAGTTTCATTTGTTTGGGCAATCATCAAAAGGTTTTTAACATTCTGCAAAAATATGATATCATATTGAACCTGTTATTTACGTTTTAAGGTTTTCCTTATCAAACTAATATGGCTATACCATAAACTAGAATTCCGATTTCTTCTGCTTCTTTACGAACCCTCTCTCCTCAAGGAGTTGGTTACATTCAGCACGATTGAGCTGTGAGAGAGGAAGCCTTTCTAGCTCGTGGTCATTTTCTCCAAGAAGGATCACCTCGGGCACCGCGCCAGTTATAAACTTGACTTCTACTCCTTCGTATAATGGCGCATATTCCATCACAAATTGTTTCACTTGAGGAAGCCGGTTCAACGAGCAACCACGACACGTCTGTAAAGAAACATCCATTAATACTCCTACAAATACACTCCATCATTTAATAACAGGGTGTTAGGAGGCGGTTACCTCTATCCTGGCTCCTACGATGTTCGATTGGTCGTATGCTGATGCCAATGCTAGTACTGCACATAAAACTGCTAGTGTCTTCATTGTGAAGGTACCGTGGGATGACTTTTGCAGTTAACTAAATACAACAAGATAAAATAGAGAGAATTATATTTTCGCCAGAACACTCCCGAACCAAACGACTCTTGAAATTGCTTTGCTTTGCCTAACTCCGACTGAAGACTGACTTGACTGAACTGACTGACTGACTGGCCCAACTGAATTAAAGTGAAGTTGGTTAAATTAAAGTGACATTGACAGTGACAAAATAAGTGAATGAAATGAAATGAATCGAATAGTGAATGGGTTCGATTCAAGTATGGTTCAAGCATAGACATAGAACCACAGATAAAATATAGGGAAGATTCCGTGTATTAAGACATACATGAACAAACTATTGTCATCCTTCACCCCATCTCAAGACGTATTCCATAAGGAAAAAGAGACAAATAAAGTAGCTCTACTTGGTCGTGAACTCCATCAACGACTCCATTTTCTTGAACAATGCTACCAACCTGACTAGATAAAATGTCATTACTATTAGTGATGTCCAGTCTTCAATCGTATACTTTTATCGTCAATAATAATATTTTTACCAAGGCTCGGATACCGGTTAAATTTTCAAACCGTTATCATGTACTTGGCGAAAAACCTTTTCGTTTCGGTTTCGTTCGTCAAACCGGTTTATTTTAACCGGTTTTTAGGGGAACATTACATAATGTTCTTGTTCGATTAACCTGTTCAGAACTTTATAAACCGGTTTATTCAAGGACAAACAAACGCTGATTCATTTGGTTCTGGATTTGTATCGAAACATCTACTGCGGGAAGGACGTGTACCTAATTCGGTTCAGTGCAACAATAAGTAGGAGCGTTAAAAAATATACGAGTATAATGGGTAACTAATTAAGTATCTACTCACGTTTAAGTATTTTGTTGCAATTAAATACATAAAAGTATGTATGTGACGTTATACTCGTATACATTATATTAATACATCAATAGAAAGTATTATACAATCACTCTTTTATGTTTTTAATAAAATTAAGTTGTTTTATTTATCAATTGTATTTCATCAACTATCTAGTTAGCCTAATATTTCTAACAAAAAATAAATTATTTAAATTTTGGATTAATTAAATTAGTACCTACCACTTTTAGTTCAATGCATATAATTATACTTGTTACAGACGTACATAGTCAACCATTTTTTACTGAAGAAGAAGTTTCGGTTTCGGCCGGTTTCGGCTTAAAAATCGTGTTTTTGCCGAAGGTTCGGTTTCGGCAAAAAAACTGCCGAACCTTTCGGCGAACCGAATCTATAAACATCGCACTTTTGGGTCGCGTTCGGTTTACGTCGGGTCCATCCGTTATAGTGTAATTCTTAACGCGTATTTTCATAATTAAAAAATAGATATATTGGTTCTTTCATTTAAGTATATTGAGGTTGTAACTGCGGAAGGTTAAACGACTTTAAAATTTGTCTTAGTTACGTGCATGTTTCAAGTTTTTAACGAATAGTAATAATCCTTGGTATCTATGATAAAAAATACCAGCTATGTGTACAAATTAAGCTTTGGCAGAATCAATTTTATTACCATAATAGTAAAATTCACTATGGAATAACTTAATACGAGCACATAGCTGGTATTTGTGATCATAAACTTAAGAGCAGGGCTCTTGTCTGTGAAGCAATTTCCATATGGTCCTTTCCAGTGCCTTTTCTTTTAGACGCTGATACGACACGACGTCTACTTTTTTTTCACTTCGGTCCATGTACGCCCTTCTCTGCCTTCCTCTTCCCCTCTACTTTTACTTCTATTATGGTCTTAATTAATTCGTCGTGTCGTATATTTAAGCTGTCTACCATCTTCCCTCTTCTGTTGGCGATGATTGAAAACAGGTATTTCCAGTAATTGGACAATATAATAAAATGATGGGTGAATGAATAATTTACGAGTAAAGCATTTTTTCAGTATTGACGTATAACGTAATTTTGTTTTAATTGTTTTGATAAAATTTTGTAGTCTGTCAATTTGAATAGGGATTTTTACATATATTGTTTCGATCAATTGTTATGAATACGAACGTATACTTCATTATTCATTTAATTTTTTCGATAAAAGTTCTACAATTATTAGTTGATGAAACTACTAATTGTAGAATTGTAAAATAATTGTAGAAGTATCTACAATTATTTTACAATTCTACATATGCCTATAGACAACATCATCATCTCAGCCGTAAGACGTCCACTGCTGAACATGGGCCTCCCCTCTGGACCTCCACATGTACCGGTTAGATTCGACCTGCATCCAGCGTAGACAACAATAAGCACATTTTCCACAAGATATAACGCATGCAGAATGAAATTGGGTCAGACTTATATACCATACCTGGGATAACTGGGGGCAAGTTATAGGGATTTGATATCGATTAAAAAGATGTCGATATAATTATAATAAAAGATGTGCTTATTGAACATTCTCGATTACAGTACAGAGGTTCAATGTCATAATTATCTGATATCGGGCCTCTTCAGATAGTAAAAACTAGTATGCAGATGTCATTTTAATCAAAATGACAATTTAAATATTGATATTTTAATATTAATAGTATATTTTGAAAACTATTTTAAAATAAATGCGTAACTACCCGTTTAAATGTATTTTTTATTTTAATTGAAGCGTAAGTACCTAATATTTATTTATGCCGAATAACATTTTGATGTTGTCATTCACAGTAGGTAACATCGATATATTTTTAGTAGATAAAATATTTTGCTACATCACTTTCGTATAAATGCCCCGAGTTATCCAAGGTATACAAGTAAAAAAAAACAACAAAATTGAATTGAAATTGTATCTCAATCCTAAATTAGTACGTATACATTTGATAATTAATTTGGGAAGTTTTGGGGATTTTCGCATCTTTCTTTAGAAATTATGGCCAATCAAGTCGAGCAATGTCGCAAAACTGCATGTATTTTCCATAGGACACATTTGATATTATGGCCTAAATCGACAATAATTCAGAATTTCCAGAAGCAGGCAAGATTTGAAACACTGTTTTATAATAATTTCGCGTTCTTTTTCTTTTCAATAAATAATATTAAATGCCCTAGTGTGATCTAGCATTTTGGCTAATCCTACTTTTCTGAGAGAGCTCGAATAAAAGAAATTACGTAACACTGAATCACAGAATCGAACACTTCCAAATACAACAACAAAATCGTTAAAAAGATCCTTAAAGCATGGCATCACGAAACTTTAATAAAGAGCAAGCCTACCAACACCAAAAATAAATATAAACAATTATGAAAATGTGACATCGTCATTTGGTCAAAAAGTGTAAAAAACACTACTTTTGCAGTTGTA